>CAUDNR010004582.1:18672-32038 GCA_958430865.1 Entrophospora sp. SA101 | reverse complement strand
AATGATTTATTATATATATACCTCATCATAAATCTCAAATACAGGCATTATCATTTGTGCTAATAAAGTACTTAAAGCATATTGTGCTCCAATTATAATTCCAAAAGATGTTGTTAAAAATATAAATGGTTTATCTGCAAAATATGAAATAAACACTGTCAATGATACAACCGACTTACTATCATATCATGTATATGATTATATGTGTTAATAAAATTATATGTAAATAAATATTAATAAAATCAATAATAATCGTTAATTAACAAACCTGTTGGATGATGAATGTGAAGGTGAAGATCTAAAAACCAAGACCAAAAATAGATATATAAAAGTACATACACCACATTGTATTAAAAGATATTTTGGAATATCATATTGTGCCGTTTCCTCTTTAATCATAAATGGAAGAACATCAATATTGTCACAAAATCTAATCAAGAAGGAACATATAACAACAAGTCGTCGTCGCTGGATAGTGTTATTAGGCTTTTCACTATTAACGTTTTCTTCAGCTTGTCTCTGGATAACATTTGCACCCTGTCTTTACATTTTTATGCACCATTATTCACAAGCAACACCATCATACATCAATTCATTATCAACAATATATATGATCATGTATCCAATCTTGCTACTGCCATCTCTTAAAATTTTTGCTGTTTGGGATTTACACGGTGGACTCTTGTTTGGGGCCTTTTTAAATTCGCTTGGATCGTTTGTACGTTTTTTGGGATCATTTGGACCTCGTGGATTTTGGGTGTTGTTTTTAGGCCAGACTATAGCAGCCTCAGGACAAGTATTTATATTGGGTTTACCGCCAAAATTGGCTATAACATGGTTTGATCATGGTGAACAAAATTTGGCTGCTTCTATTGGAATTATGGCAAATAATGCAGGAGTGGCTGCTGGGTAAGAATAAAAATAAAATTAATATATCTGGATATATATATATATATATTTATATATATCTAGATAACGAAAGGTAAATAATACTTACGATGAGATAATATATAGTTTCTTAATTTGTTAAAACACTATACTATTTCTATTTTTATTTCTTTCTTTCTTATATTTTTTAGATTTTTGTTGTCTCCATTTATGATTAAAGAGGAAACGGCACAATATGATATTCCAAAATATCTTTTAATACAATGTGGTGTATGTACTTTTATATATCTATTTTTGGTCTTGGTTTTTAGATCTTCACCTTCACATTCATCATCCAACAGGTTTGTTAATTAACGATTATTATTGATTTTATTAATATTTATTTACATATAATTTTATTAACACATATAATCATATACATGATATGATAGTAAGTCGGTTGTATCATTGACAGTGTTTATTTCATATTTTGCAGATAAACCATTTATATTTTTAACAACATCTTTTGGAATTATAATTGGAGCACAATATGCTTTAAGTACTTTATTAGCACAAATGATAATGCCTGTATTTGAGATTTATGATGAGGTATATATATAATAAATCATTCATTTAGAAGGTATTTTAAAATCAAAAAAATTAATTTGTTGCACTATTATAATTTAGACAAAAATAGGTATATTAGGATTTTCAATAGTAGTAGCAGGTGTAGTTGGATCGTTTGTTATTGGCATATATCTTGATCATTCATTTGCATACAAACGTTCATGTCATGTTTTATACATTGGTACAATAATTGCCCTTGGTATATTTAATATTTCTTTAAAAAATGAAATATTAAGTTTAGCATTTTTATCAAGGTAAATATTATTTTATTTTTTTTGTGATATTTGATAAAAAAAATTTTTTTTATTTTAGGAAAATTACTAAATTATTTTAATTTTTTTTTTAAAAAAAGCATATGTTTTGGAATATTTTCTTTTGGTAAGTTGTTAAACAAAATTAATTAATGAATTATGATTTTTTTTTTATCCAAGAAGAATCAACAATGTAAAAAATTATGTACATAAATATATGCACACAAATCTACCTTTTAGCAATACCTTCTGCAATATTTCGATATGCGACACTTGCCACATCTATGAGAGAAGGTGAGGATGAAATAGCTAGCACAAGCATATTAAATACATCAGCACAAATATGGGGAATATTATTGGTAGCATTGATGGACATTGCAGAGAATAATGATAAAATATTTACAATGGAATTATCAAATTGGATGTTGTTTACAATTTTAGTGTGTGGTGCAGCTTTATTGTGGGTGATGGATGACGATAGAGTAGCAAGGAAATTAAATGTTGATGATGAATATGTTGAGGTTAATGTTAGTGGTGGCAGTGGTGATGGAAATAATAGAAGTAATATTTGTAGTAATGATAATGATAGAGGAAGTGACGAAGAATTGGAAATTCTTGAAGTTATGCAAGAGGAATGATAATAAATAAATCTTTAAATATAATTCACCAAATCATTTAAAAAAATTTATAATCAAGATAATTAATTATTCCAAATCTTTTGCTAAACTTTGATCTTTAGCAATTATGTTTATTGTATCATTAATTTTTTTTAATAATGATCCTTTAATTTAATCAAAAGGAACAATTAGTAAATAATTTTTTTAATATGTACACAATAGAATAATAATAACATTAATATAACAAGTATCTTTTAAAATTAAAAGTTACCAACCAGCATTTTGAACCATTTTTAAATATTCCCTATTTGCTTCTTGTAACTCTTCTTCTAATGATTTAATAATATCAGTCTAAAAAAACAAAAAATTGAATGCATATATAATATATTGAAACATAGTATATTTTTAAAAAAATGTTGATATAGTAATAATATATATTTTATACCTGTTCTTTTTCACTATATTTTATACCAGGTAAATTTTCTATTAATGTATCAATTTCTTTTGCTTTTTTACAAAGATCTTGAACAATTAATTCTCTATCCTCTAAAATATTATTATTATTATTATGTTAATTTGAAATCATCATCAATTTGTTATTGTTATTGTTATTATTATTAAGCAAGTACCTTTAAGCTTTGGTGCGTCATGGTTTTGTGCTATAATAATTCCAATAAAAGTTGATTGATTGATTAAATAAACAAAATATAATAACAATTTCAAATCATAATTATTGTTACTTACATATTATCACTTACGTTGATTTAAATGAACAATACTGGTATGAAATAATTGAGCCAACTTTATAAAAATTTTATATAAAAATTTTATCAATTCTCAAAATTCTCTGAAAAAATAACTATACAAACTTGATCTATTGCATCTTGTAATTGTGTAAGTCTATCCATATTCGAAGTAGCCTCAAGTACAGATTGTTGTTCTAAGGGTAAAGAGTTTTGCATGCCCTACAAAAAGTTTAGATACTTAATTTCTATTTTTTTTTTTAATATAAAACGTACTTGAATTATTCAAAACATTAACAAAAATAGGGCGTACTGCAAACCAAGGTGAAGATTGCTAATCCCATTCGAAGCTGTCGATCTCTAGGAACCAGCTAACCATGACCCAATTTAGGACCCCGGAAACTACATTGATAGGTTACCCTAAAATTTTCAACATCTCATTGGCTAATTGCAAGGATCCCTAACATAAATAGACAGCAGCATCACGTGAGTATATGGATCCTTACTAACGAGATCATCCAACCTTCATTATTATGCATATATATATATATTACAGCATTAATACTGATAAACTCGATTCCCATTCCATTTAGAGATAGAATGAAAACAGATATAAGTATGTGTATATACGCATTAGAGGGAGAGGAAGATCCCAAAGAACATATGGATATGACAGTACGTGAGAGGTTAATAGGAGAAGAAATTATCCCGTCGTGGACTCGAGGATGATGGAGTCACAACCTCGTGGCTTGATACTGACGAGAAATGGAAAAAACAACTACCATACTTCAGGAAAATGGTATGTTATGGTAATCTAAAAACAATGGACATATTAGAAGGCGCAAGAAATCATATCTATCATACTATAGATAATAAATTTTTAACAAATCTTTAATAGGGGGATTTTTGCATCCTTCTAAAGAGAAATTATAAAAATTTAGATTGAAATTAAACCAGATTGTGCCCTCTCTCATGTTTATACCAAATTTATCTTTTGTTTTTCGTACCATTTGTTAAAATGACATGATTTGCACAATACCCTGTACAAGAAAGATAATGTAAGTATATTGCAGATTCTACAAGGAGCTTTTTTCAAAATTTTTTCATATGAATTCCAATGTTTAGAACAACCTGATAAACGAGTACAAATATTCACACAAATTGAACCATCCTTTTTAATATGTTGACAAGTTACACGCTCCATAAGAATTTTGATATATGGATGATATAAAAGTCTTTCACTTTTAACATGTATTATTCTAATTATAGAAATGCGATTGATTATACAAAAATGCAATAAACGTTTCAAACAATTTTAGTAGAAACATATCCCTATTTATACTGAATATATTAGGCACCAACTGTGTTCAAAAAAAAAAAACAAAAACTTATAATTCAAAAACAATTGTGTGATTGCATGGTTCAGCATGTAATAAATTGATACATGATGGGCACATACATTGGAAAGAAGAAAAACCTTTAATCCCGCCAATTCACGAAAAACAAATATTGGGAAAATACCTTTCTTTTGCATCTAATAAGATTTGGAAATTACATATAATCCAGAAAAAAAGTTTACTTATGTTGATTAACGAAAAAAAAAAAATTTATTACAAATTTTACTTGAAGTATATAATAACTAAAGACAAATTACCACGGGATAATATGAAACAATACCTCTGAAAAAAACTCATTAAGAAATTCAATCACACTTTCCGGAAACAATTTATCGACAGGCTTAAAGATCTCTTTTAGAACTTGCATGTAATCATCCTCGTCTGTATATTTTAGAACAAACTCTGAAGATGGAGTAAGTTCCATAATTTCATTTCGTTTTAATTCATTGATGGGATTCGTTGCAATATTTTTGAAAAAAATCCACTAAAATTTTCATTTTTTCTGAACTACGTAATTCGTTTAAGAGGTTTTTAACCTGACCGTGATCGTTATCATTCTGTAAAATTCATTTAATTGATTATATATATATATATGTACACAAAGGATTGTATAAAACTATATACCTACCGAATCATTCATCTTTCCTTCATCACCTGTTTCATCAATTTTATAAAATTTTGGTTTTTCTTGCTCAATACAATGATCATTTGGATGTTCTATAAGTGGAAGACACACATTGTTAATTACCTTTAAAAAATTGTATATTAATAATATTAAATACCTTACCCGATTTTTATCATTTTCACTTAAAAGTTCCATTTGTTTCGATAGTTCATTCTCCTGATATGAAGCAGAAGTGCTCATCACTTTTAAGGTACTTAATTGTATGTCGACATTTGTATTATACTGTTTAATAATATACAATAATATTAGATGAATTCATAATTGAAACATATTCATCAATCATTGATACTTGCTGTCGTTTTGATATTTATTTCTTTTCAAATTGGTCCAGAATTCAGGGCATTTGAATCCTTAAATAAAAAAAATGAATTATTTGTTAATTTCGCTTTGTTTATAATTTTAAAGTTGGTGCTTGCCATACATTATACCAAGGACGCGACCTAACTCCAGGAGTTAACAGGGACGTTACCTGCTCCCAGTGGTATGAATGTATAACCAGCACTCTGCATGCACCGAGGAACGCTACCTAACTCCAGGAGTTAACAAGGACGTGCTACCTGCTCCCAGCGGTACAACTACAGACTAGCAAGAATTACTAGCAACTAATTTTTTTTCAAAATAATTAAAAATAATTATTGACCATCCTAATAAGAGCAGATGCAACTTCACGTCTCTCATCAATTTTATCTTTTTCGAGATCTCTCAGATGGTCATTAAAACGCTTCTTCTACGTCGATTTCAATGTGCTTATTTTAGCGCGGTTACTGAAATAAGGCTCTATGGCCTCAAGATACCCAGAATATGGCCAATTATTCGTAAGAGTTAACGTAAAGTATTTCTCCCTGCAATAAATGATAGCTTGTATTGTGACGATGACATTATTAAGCGTGAAAGTAAAAATAAATAAACAGCAGATCTTTTATACATCTAAAAGAAGAACACCACTTCGTCATAATAATAATAATAACGTAAATTATATCAAAAGAAATTCACAGCCTACAGGAAAAAAAATGCTGGTGTTAATTCACTCCCTATAAGAGAAAATGCAAATATTGCTAATTTTGTTAGTTCATTATCTACTGAAGAAGAAGAATCAACACTCGAGTCTTTTTTTGAAATAATTGATCTAGAAAGTCGCGATGTGGCATTGAAAAGAAAGGAATTGTCAGAAGAATCTTTATATAGATTTTATGTACAAAAAATTTGCTGATGTTCTTAAAAGTGACCTGATGAGTAATGGCAAATACACAATCCAAAATTGATTACTAGAAGAACAGAATTCTAAACTTATAGTCGAGATTACTGAACTGAAAAGGGAGAAAGCTGAACTATTGGCTAAGGAAGCAGGACTTGTGGCTAGAATAATAGGATTAGAACAAAATGCTGAGAAAGCAAAAGAAAATGATGAGTGATTTGCAAAATTCATAGTTTGTATCTTTGCCATGTATTTTTGAGGAAAGAATCATTTAGAACAACCAAACCTGGATGATGGGGAACCTCTTCTGAAGTTGACTGCAATAGTGGTTCAACAAGTAAGTTGAAATGATTTAGGTATGGTCTTTTTTATTTGGTAATTTAGGTATGATTTTTATTATATTTAAATTATTCAGATACATGTATTAAATTTTAAAATCTTAATATTAATATATGATATATTGATAAGTACATAACTTCAATTTGTTAATGCTATAAAAAAATGAAACATTGATTTGAAAAGATAAGAAACAAACAATACTGCAGTTATGTATGTATGATAACAGTGATTATTAAAAATTACATTTATTTTTTTTTGTAAAAAATCATTATTTTTTATTTAGTGTACATATTTGACATCTGAATTTCAAAAAGAAAAAAAAATCTTTAAAGATGTTATTATATAATATCATGACTCAAGACATTTAAAATAAATAAATAATTTAATACATAAAAAGTGACAGGATTTAACTTATTCAGGTAAGTCATCTGGTATAGCTAAATCAATTTGTTTAGAATCTACAAAGTATTTTATCACAAGAATGGATATTAATAAATATTGTTAATGTTAATAAAAATGAAAATAGTCAATGATTGAATATTAATAATTACCATTATTATTACTAATAATTGTTACTTTATTGGAATTCACAGGTTGGAGAGGTTTGTAAAATTTAATAATCTGCTAGTATAAACAGCATTTGGATGAATTACTGTGGTAATTGTTGAAGGATCAAATTTTATTTCATCCATTTTCTTAAATTCTTTTCTAATTGATTCATCACCTGACTTATAGTAATAAATTGAATCATACCAATAACCAATAATCTTATAAATTTCTACAGCAGTTGGACGTTTATCTGGATTAGCATCCATGCATTTGAATGCTAGTTCAATATAGAATTTTGGTGTATTGTTTGAGAAACCAGGTCTTGCACCTTTACATATTTCCATTGCAAGATATTCATCATGTGCTAAATTATTAAATAGTTGTTGGCTAGTTGATACTACAGACATCATCTGATGCTTTTGTATATGGTTTCTTTTTTAAAACTTCTGGTGCAATATATGGTAGTACTCCACATATATCATTTTTGTCTGATGATGATGTTTGACTAGATGTGCATGATAATCCTAAGTCTGCAATATATGAAACATTTCATTTTGAAGAATATTACCACTATGAAGATCATGATGAATGATTCCTTTTTCATGAATATCATTTAAACCTTTAATAATGTAATAAAGAATATCAATTTTGTCATTCCATTTTAAATTTTTAAAATTTTTAGTTAAATAATTTTGAAGACTTCCATCCTCCATATATCTCATTACAAATATATATTCTTTTGTAATTGGATCTTGTGTTAATCCATAAATATGAATTATATCATTTTTATCATAAAACTTTATATAATTTTTGAACTAAATAATAAATAAAATATTTAATTACAACAATAACAATTGATAATATTTAAAAATCAGAAAATAAATAGAAAAATAAAATAATTTATCTCATTAAGAAATTCATCAGAAATATTCTGTGAATCATGTAGTTTTTTTAGTGCCACAGTCCTATCTTTACTAGTTTTTTCATCACAATTTATATATTTCTCACCATTTAACCAAATAGCTTTGGATATAGTTGCAAACCTACCTTCACCTATCTTTTCAATATTTGTTAAATCATTATAAGGAATCCATTGAAGATAATATTTATTATCATGATATTTTGCTTTAAGTTGTGTACTTTTAATCAATTTGTCTAATGTTTCATTGCCACTAGTCCATCCTTCAGTTAATAGCTTTGGATCACATGATTGACACCATGAATAATAGGTATTATATATTGCATGTTGGACATTCTCCATAATTTTTATTTCTTTCCTTTGAATATTCATTGTTTTTATCAGTAGAAGTATTGTTATGATGCTTATTTTCATCCAAAATGTTTTCCATTGTGGTATATTTGTAAAAAAAAATTTTTTAAAGAACTTTTTTTTTCAGCCATAAATATGTATCACAAAAAATATATTAATATTAAATATATTTAGATTTATCTAAAAAAAAATTAAAATTTTACCTGAACTACAGCAATTCAGCATTGACACCCTAAAGTCATAAAACTGTAATAAATATTGCAAGCATGTGATCAGAGTTATTGGAGTCACCAAATATGGCAAACTAAATTAAAATCACTATATAAAACTATACTGCTTGATTAGGTTTCTATTCAAATAGAGTTCATTCAAATTATTTGTTTTACTCGCTATGAATTTGGATATTCGAATAAAATGAATAATGAATGATTCAATAATTCAATAATTCAAATAAAATGAATGAGCAGATAATTCAAATAACACAAATAAACAAATAAAATAAATAATTCAATCGATAGTTAAATGATAATTCGAATAATAAATGAATGACGACAATTCGAATAACGAATGGTAATAATTCGAATAATAAATGAATGACGACAATTCGAATCATAAGAAATAATTTTTAAAAACTAAAATTACGTGAAGTCCTGTTTTTTGAAAAATTTTGAACGAATTACAAAATTGTTATTTTTCGAAATTGTTTATATGGCGCAGCAATAGGAGGTCTTTAGACCGAGCAAACCATATAGTAATAATATTATTATTAATAAAATACTTTAACCAGCTCTAACACATAGATTTTATTTGTATTGTTTATCTCTATTGTCACTTGATTACAATCTGTAGATCTCACACTGGCTATCTTTAAATATGATTTCATACAATCATTATTGTTATTATTGTTAAGAAGCAAATAATTCACCGTGGACGTTTTCAAACGGAGGATAAAGCTACCTGACAACTTTTGGTCATTCTGAGCAGAGCAATATGAAAGATCATTCATTATGTAGCTAAAACGAAACACAATCTCCGATTAAGTCACCAAATATCAGTGTTTGAAATATTTGAACTTTTGAGCCGTTCCTTAATTGGTTAAATAACTTTGCCGATCATTCAAAGGTAATCAATTTGTTGTGAATACAAGAAAGGGTAGCATTTGCGTACCATTTTTTCAAATGACGTTATCAAAAGTTTATAATAAAATAGAGGGAAAAAAGTACTTTTTATAAAAATTTATCAATTCCGCCTATGGATGCACAACTAACTTAAAAGCCGATAGGAGGAATCATATGTGGCAATAAAAGATTACTATTTAAATAATTAGATCAAATGTTCTTTGAACTGGTTATTATTTACTGACGGTTCAAAAGTCGCTGCAAATAGTAAAAAGATTTCTTGATGTAATGAGATTTTTATTAATTAAGAAACTTTTCAACGGAATATATTATTATTCTATACTATAATATACATGGAAAAATTAAAAATAAATTAGGAGGCCAAGGCTTCTTTGATACGTCGATCGAAATCTTCTCGAGTATCTATAATAATAATAATTAATTTTTAATGAAATCAAAAAACAAAATAAAAAATCAAATGAAAAAAAGAAATTTTTTTTTTACACACCACAAACAAGAGAAACTCCTCGAGAGAAAACCAAAGGTAATGGGTAACAATTTGTTCCTTCTGCACATTGAGAAATTGCCCAAGTATTTACTACATTGCCATCATTGTCTAATGTTTCATGACATTTTGCAAAATTTCCATCAATACAAGCAACGTTGTCTGGTTCGCAAGGTGTATCTGTTGTGAATGTTTTGAATTTTTCGAATAATGCTTCAGCATCTACTCCATTTTTATGTTGAACTGATTCTGCATCAGCAAATAAGAGGAAAGTTGTGAAAACGAGTAAAGTAACTAGAAAAACTTTTGATGCGGAAAATTTCATTTTCGTGAGAGATGGATGATTTATTATTTTATTTGTAAAATTAAATTTTTTCTATTTATTTCACAAGAATGAGATAATTGATTTCTTTTGACGACAAACTTTTTACGATCTTTTTATAAGTTTTTTTTTAGATTATTAATTAATATAAACTTAAAAAATATCATGTCAACGAATAATTTGTTTTTATTTATAATAGCTATTGTTTGTTGTTTGTTACTTTAATTATCTATGAGTGGCATGAAAAAACAGTAGTAAATATTTAAAAAACGCTATCCCGCATACAATAATGATACTAATGTGGCAAAAAAAAACTACCGATATTCAATTATTACACTAATATGAAATTCAATCATTCATTTGTGCGTTGCGTCTGTTGACGTTTACGAAACTTTAACTGATAACATTGGTCTCTTAGCGTTGGTGTAAAATAGTGTACAATGTCGATATTTTGATTTGGTAAATTTTCTATATCATATTTATAAATCAACGAGCCAATGATTAATCTCATTTCCATCATTGCAAAACTGCAATATAATTGTTTAAAAGAAAGGTTAAAAATTTTTGGATTAGATTCACACAAATAAATTAAACGAAAAACAAATACTTACTTTTGTCCAATACAATTTCTCGCACCTAAGATAAAATTTTTTGTTAAAGATGCAGGGGTGTATTATATGTTATTATAGGATGGTACAAAGGGATGAAAAGTGAAGTGGTTTTTTAATTTTTGCACAAGAATCTAATTTACCTGCAGAAAATGGATAAAACGAGTCCTTTGGTAATTTGTCAATATCGAACCATCTTTCAGGAATAAAATTTTCCACATCTGCTCCCCAATATTCAGGATCATGATGCAGCGTATAATAATTTATCATTAAATTTGTCTTTTTTATTTTCGAAGAGAAAAGAGAAAATAAGATTTAGTAATATAACTTTGAAAAAAATATTAATTTTTTCAAAAAAATAATCAACATACATCCTTTGGTATTAAATATCCTTTAACAATAATATCTTCAGTTGGTGCCCTACCGATTCCTTTAAATGGTAATGATAATTAATACTTTACTATTAAAATTAAAATTAAAATTAAAATCATTTAATATTCTTACCTCCATCCTAAACATTAATAATAATTATCATTAATATAATTAATAACTTTCTTGTAAAAACAATTAATAATTGATTCATATAAAGGTAAACATATTACCAAAACTACAGGCCATAATCTCATGGTTTCATGAATAACAGCGTTCAGATACGGTAACCCTTTAAGTTGCTCATGTTTAAGTAACGCCCCATTCTCACCATCATAATATCCATCATCGATATCTTTACTTTTATTTGAAGCCTTGATTTCATTGTAAAGTTTGTTTAGTTTTTCAGGATGCCTTGCCAATAATATTATTGCCATTGAAGTCGTGAATGAAACTGTATCACTTCCTGCAATTCTATTTGTAAACACATAATAATAATATAATTATAATTAATACATACTAATGCATACATTTACATTTATAGTATAGTATATATATAAAACTCGTACAAAAATTCAAATATTTGATCAAATATTTCAAAATCCGTCATTTTATATTCGTTGTTTTCATCATTTGCCGCGTCAACAATAAATTGTAATATGTCTTTTTTTTGTTTTTCTTTCATTCTTTTTTTAATCAATGAATCTGAAAACTATGAAAAAAAAAGTTCGTTATTTATCAAGCGCGTGCTTTCTTGTATATATATATATGTGCATAGGAAATACCTCTTTTAAATAAGGATCCATTCTAAAAAATGGTTTTAATAATGGAAGCATTGATCTCTAATAAAATAATAAAATTTATTAATTGAACATTTTGATTATCGGTAAAAAGAAAATAATAATAAATTTACCAAAATTCTTCTACGTAATTCTAACCAAACTTTGCCTGGTAAAGGATGATTAACAGTTTTTATACCATCAAATTTACCACCAAACGACGTCTCTCCGATTATATCCTGTAAAATAAATAAATGTTACCAATATATGAATGGAGAATACATAAATACACATAGGTGTATTTGGATTGATTACTCACAATAGCACAACTTTGAACTAATCTAAGAATATTAAAAGTTGCCGCTGTATTTGCATTTGACCTGTCATCATTACTATCATCATCAAATTTCTCCTTGTTATCATAATTATCATTATTAATCAATTCATCAACTTTAATTATTAGATCTTTAATACAAGTTTCCATCAATGGTTCAAGTGATGACATGTACTTTATAGAAAATGCTGGTGATAAAGTTCTACGCTATAAATTTACAATTAAAGGTTAGTTGATTGGTTAGCGATTTGTAAATTAGCAAATATTTATATTTTTAAACTTACGCGTTGTTTGTGAAATTTCTTGTCACTTTCACCCATTATGATTATTAGCATATAGAGATTGATTAGTTTATCTTTTTTTATTTTATAAAGCATTATTAATATATATAATTTACATTGTAGAAAATAAAGTTTCGCTACTGGAATCCGCCCGAATTCTCAGATAGTTTCTGCTTTTTGGAAATTCCTGTATAATAAAATTAATCAATAATCGATCGAGTGATCAATTAATCCAAAAGATTTCGAGGAGAGAGAAAGAAATGCTACTTACACTTGTCACAACCATCTATTTACAAAATTTGGAAAAATCAATTAATGTAATATTAATATATATATATTACTCGCTAATAAAAGAGATATTTACTTACATCTTTAATTAAATCCTTATCTGCGATTAAGACAAGTTCTGGTCCAAGCCTAACTATTCTACCATATTTTTCGATAGTAAAACAAGAAAACATAGGACAAATTTTGACATGAAGTGGTAGTACCCAAAAGTATCGACTATGT
>CAUDNR010004582.1:3553-18662 GCA_958430865.1 Entrophospora sp. SA101 | reverse complement strand
TTTTTTTTCTAAGTTTCGCAATTCTATTAATTTTCATATAAAATTCATATCTTTATTTTACATGGAATCCACAATGGCCCAAGAGTAACCCTTGTGAATTTGAATATGCAAAATAAATAAGATACAATATAACCCTCGTCCCAACAGAGTGGCTGGATATTTCTTTTAAAATCCGTTGAAACAAAATTACTAATTATATTAATATATATAATACTAATCGCGTTTCAACGGATTTTATATATTTGATATTTTCATCATAATAATAATAATGTGTAACAAAGATTTTTAAAATCGTAATCCGTTGAAACGCGAATTTAATTATTATTATTATTATTATCCGTTGAAACAAGGGTTATACGGTATATCAGTGTCTTTGCGTCATATATATCGTTTATATGTAAAGATTCAGATTCAATTAAAAGACTATATTTGTGTATTTAGGGATGTCAACGGTCTGTTCCTGTTTCAATGGACCGCGGACCGAGTCGGTTTGATTTTTATCATAAAAGCATTTATTTCAATTTTATTTGTTAAAAGTAACTTAATTCAAGTTAATAATATATTCAAAAAAAAAAGAATACATACAGTTTATATAAATCAAAATCCATTCATTGTCTTTATGAATTCATTCTAAATACAAATATTTTGAAATATTCGTTTTACTCGAATTATTATTATTATTTATCCATTTTACTCGAATCTTTGTTTTCAATCATTCGTTTTATTCAAATCATTTGTTTTTATTTGAATTAATCGATCTATTCATTTTATTCATTTATTCATTTATTCATTTATTCATTTATTCATCTATTCATCTATTCATTTATTCATTATTCGTTTTATTCGAATTACTTAATTTATTCATTTATTCGAATTACTTGGTTTATTCATTTTATTCGTTTACTCATTTTATTTGAATCATTTGTTTTATTTGAGTCATTCGCTTTATCTGTTTTATTTGAGTCATTGTTTATTCATTTTATTTGTTCATTTGTTCCATTTGTTTTATTCGTTTTATTTAGTACTTCACGTGATATTTTCTAATTTTCTTTTAATTTTATTGAATAAAATATGTACAGCGATAATTTTTAAAAAATTTGTCAAAAAAAATCTTATTTTCTAAAGAATCAATTATAAATTTTATTTTTCTATATAGATAATAATAATAATGGTAGCAGAAATGGTAATAATAATGAGGATATCAATAATAATAATGATTACGAGGGTAACGATATAATCCTACATCGGAAGAAGACCTCAATATAGTTATATTTGACAGTGAACTAACATTGGACGAAAATATTGAGAATATTCGAAGATGTTTTTGGGGAGATGATTAAATTTTATATTCGTTCTTTTTTAAAAAATATCATTTTTCTAATTTTAATGTATTTACTTTTAACTATTATTCTTTCATATTATAATTTTTAATTTTTTTGTATAAAAACAAAGATTACCAAAATCTTTTTAAAATTTTATATGAGAAAGTCTTGTGAGGACTGTTTATATAATAACGATAACAATTATTGAATGCGCAGCAGATTTATTATATTAATTTAATTTAATTTATAGATTAAAATTCTAACTTAAATATAATTGGGTTAAAAGAGATAATAATTCAAGGGAACTCCAAGAAGGTGTTTTGCTCATTTCTGCTTTATAAAACCATGTGAATGAAAAAATCCCAACAAATAATTTTGAAATAGTTTGATCCTGATTCTTTCTTGTCATTATTGTTTTTCATCAATAACTAATACTGGTTCTTCATTAACATTTACTTGCGCATCAACATTGAAGTTTCCCAAACATCTATTAAATATTCAAGTGCATAATGAAAATTTTAGATTCCTTCAAATTTAAAAATGGTACCCCAACATCAAATTTTATAGAGATTTTTTAATCTGTCAAAATTTAGGTCAAATTAGTTTTGGCAATTTCAGCCCACTAAGCATAGTTTCGGCCATCATCACTAGTTTGAATCGAGTTGAGTTGAATCAGTTTAAATCAAATTATATATTCGAATCAGTTCAAATCAAATTGAATCAAATCAGTTCGAATTTGATTTGAATCGGTTCGAATTTCATTGATTCGTTCAGAAATAATGTTTTCTAATGAAGCCTACTGACAAAACTAATTTTAATGGCTGAAATTGGGGGTTTTTAAAATAAAGTAGATTGATTTAGATACTTATTATATGTATTGGACAAAATTTATTTTTAAAATTTTTGCTTCACATATAAAAACATATAAAATTTTTCTTATTATTATGTGTCTATCCATTGTGACTATATCAAGAAATTCATTATATTGAGAAGAATTTTATTATTATTATTATTATTATTATTATTATTATTATTATTATTATTATTATTATTATTATTATTATTATTGAACCTCAACCTGTTATTATCCATTAAATTGAGGTACACTACATTGAGATTCACTGTATTTAATATGACATTAAGAAAAATTTAGGAATCTGGTTTGATTCAAATTGATTTGAATTGAGTCATGAATTGAATTGAATTGAATTGAATTCAGTTTTTTTGAATTCGAATTAAGGATGTTAGCTGAAATGGATTTTGAAAAAAACAATTTCGGCAAGCAATTTCGGATTTACAATATTCTTTTCAAATTTGTGTCAATTTGAAATTTACCAATTAAATTTTGGGGTGGGTGTTTGAATGCAAAATTCTGATTGGCTAATTTGAATTTCACGCGCGTGAATTTCAAATTGACGCAGATTCCAAATTCACACACAACATATATATAGGCATAAAATACTACCCAGAATTTCGGCTATTTAGTTAAAGTGTTCAAATAATTTCAGATATAATTTCGGCAACTAATAAGATTAACTTCGGCATCTATGAAAAACTATTTCGGCATTTCGGATCATTTATTAATATTAAGAGAGTCGATTTCGGCTAACATGCTTAATTCGAATCAAATTGAATTGACTACAGAACAAATCAAATAAAATAAAATAAAATCACTCTAAAATTTGATTTGATTCAATTTGTAATAACTCCATACATATTCCATACAAAACGCCATGCACATCTATTTCACTATAAAATTTTTTTTCAGAAAATGTATGGTTTTTCCATACATTTTATGTGCATTTTGTTGGGTGATTGCTTAGCATGGTGTTGCCATTTCGTGCAAGTGAGTCCATTCGTCTTTGACCATCATCAAGGTATTTCTTTTTGAAAAAGGAGGATACAGTCCCCAAATTCAAAGGCAAGGTTGTGGCTTTTGACTCATCCAGGATTTTGTGGCTGCCATAAGAGCTTCTAACAATCAAGTTGTTTCAGATTGGATGTTTCTCACAGTTAACACTCCTGGTGGCCAGTATCTGGTTCTGATTTTAAAAGTTTCTTCTTTTCTCAAGCATCAATATGGCTAGTACCAATGCAAGCAGAACCTGCTATCTATTGAAGGTGGTGGTTTTTAATGTACTCATAATGCCCCTTTCCATTGGGGAAAACATCAAAGCTTCCAGATTAGGGTTTCCACATAAGATTGGGAATTTGGCATTGTTCAATTCAACAAAACCTGTAAACCAGTCTACTGTAGTTTGTGTCTTCGTTGTGTATTTTTTGGAGGAAGGGATCATTTAGGACAACCAAATCTGGAGGATGAGGAACCTCTTCTAGAAGTTAACCATAAAAGTGGTTCAATAAGTAAGTTGAAATGATTAGATATGGACTTTTTATGTGTATTAAATTTTAATTCATCAATAGAAACTCACTAATAAAAACCAAGCATAAATTTAAAAAGTGACAAAAGTTGCATATTATACTTTCGTTATGCAAAGTCACATGAAATCATGCAACTTTGTAAAAATTTTATCTTTTCTTATATTAAAATAAATAGTTTACTCTTGGGCCATTGTGGATTCCATGTAAAATACACATATGAATTTTATATGAAAATTAATAGAATTGCAAACATTACAAAAAAAAAAGTAGCTAGTTTTAATAGTAATTCTCAACTATTTTTATGAAAATTTTGTCCCACTTTTTCAAATTGTCTATAGAAATTATTTATTAATAATAAATACAATAGCTGATATATCCAATGGCTGAACATAAGGTCAATATGCTAGATCTTTACTTAACATGGGTAAAAAATTTTCTCCAGTTCAAATTCAAAAAAATTATCAAAAGCCAAAGCAACTAAACCTCATCCACTAACTTCTATTCATGTAACTTTTTACAATATAGAGTATATACTTTTACTATTTAGGAAAAATTGTTTTCCGATGCAAATTGGCAATATAATGTAAATCAAAAGTCTATAATTGTCATTATTAAAAAATAATTTATTATTATTATTATATTTCTAAAGATCTGAAAATGGAGGTTTTTTTTTAATTTAATACCAATATTATTAAAAGACTTTTAATTTGAAATTATATTTGTTTTTTGTCGAATCATTATTTTAATGCTTATATTTGACATCCAAATTTCAAATAAAAAAAAAATCCAAAGATAAAGAAGTTATTTATCATTATTAAATATAAATAATCAAATTAATCTAAATGTTTATATCCATTAGATGAGAAACTATAAATATGATAATTTATAACATAATAATGTTAATATTGATACTAAATTTTAAAATCAATGATTGAATGTTAATAATTACCATTATTATTACTAATAATTGTCACTTTATTGGAATTCACAGGTTGGGGAAGGTTTGTAAAATTTAAAAATCTGCTAGTATAAACTGCATTTGGATGAATTGTTGTAGTAATTGTTGAAGGATCAAATTTTATTTCATCCATTTCATCAAACACTTTTCTAATTGATTTTAATTCATTCAGTTGTTCCTTTGGATATCCAGAACTGCTTATTACATTAGATGAATCATACCAAATTTTAATAATCTTATAAATTTCATTAGCAGTTGGACGTTTATCTGGGTTAGCATCCATGCATCTAGATGCTAGTTCAATATAAAATTTTGGTGTATTGTTTGAGAATCCAGGTCTTATACCATTACATATTTCTATTGCAAGATATTCATCATGTGCCAAATTATTAAATGGTTGTTGGCCAGTTGATACTACAGACATCAGAACTCCAAAACTGTATATATCTGATGCTTTTGTATATGGTTTCTTTTTAAAACTTCTGGTGCAATATATGGTAATACTCCACATATATCATTTTTGTCTGATGATGATGTTTGACTAGATGTGCATGATAATCCTAAGTCTGCAATAAATGAATACCATTCACTTTGAAGAATATTACCACTATGAAGATCATGATGAATAATTTCTTTTTCATGAATATCTTTTAAACCATTAATAATATAATAAAGAATTTTAATTTTTTTTTCCCATTTTAAATTTTTAAAATCTTTAGTTAAATAATTTTGAAGACTTCCATCTTCCATGTATCTCATTGCAAATATATATTCTTTTGTAATTGGATCTTGTGTTAATCCATAAATATGAATTATATCTTCTTTATCATGAGACTTCATATAATTTTTGAACTAAATAATAAATAAAATATTTAATTACAACAATAATAATTGATAATATCTAAAAAATCAGAAAATAAATAGAAAAATAAAATAGTTTACCTCATTAAGAAATTCACCAGAAATATTCTGTGAATTATGTAGTTTTTTTAATGCCACAGTCCTATCTTCACTAGTTCTGGTAAATTTTCCATTTTCATCATTTATACTTTTATAACCATTTAACCAAGTAGCTTTGGATATAGTTGCAAAACCACCTTCACCTATCTTTTAATATTTGTTAAATCATTATAAGGAATCCATTGAAGATGATAATCATTATTATAGCTTGTTGTTTTAAGTTGTATACTTTTAATCAACTCATCTAATGTTTCATTGCCACTAGTCCATCCTTCAGTTAATAACTTTGGATCACATGATTGACACCATGAATAATCAGTATTATATCTATTACAAGTTAGACATTCACCATACTCTTCCTCCCTTTCATCAGAATATTCATCATGTTGGAGACTTCCATCTTCCATGTAATGCATTACAGAGATATATCCTTTTGTAATTGGATCTTGTGTTAACCCATAAATATAAACTTTATCATGAAGCTTTGTGTAATTTTTAAACTAAAATAACAAATAAAATATTTAATTGCAATAATAATAATAATCAATAATATTTTAAAAATCTGAATAAAATAAAATATTTACCTCATTAAGAAATTCATCAGAAATATTCTGTGAATCATGTAGTTTTTTTAATGCCACAGGCATATCCTTGCTAGTCTTTTCATTATCATAATTTATACTTTTATAACCATTTAACCAAGTAGCTTTAGATAAAGTTGCAAATCCACTTTCACCAATCTTTTCAATATTTGTTAAATTATTATAAGGAATCCATTGAAGATGATTATTATAATGATAATATGTTGCTTTAAGTTGTGTACTTTTAATCAATTCATCTAATTTTTCATTGCCACTAGTCCATCCTTCAGTTAATAACTTTGGATTACATGATTGACACCATGCCCAATCAGTATTATATTTATTGCAGGTTGGACATTTCCCATATTCTTCATTTCTAATATATGGATCTTCATAATTTTGAAGACTTCTATCTTTCATGTATTTCATTACAAAGATATATTCTTTTGTAGCTGGATCTTGTGTTGATCCATAAATTTTATTTATAAATGATTTACCATGAAATGTAATATAATTTCTAAACTATATAAAAAAATATATTGGATTTCATAATAATATTTTAAAAATCTGAATAAAATAAAAAAATTTACCTCATTAAGAAATTCATCAGAAATATTCTGTGTATCATGTAGTTTTTTTAATGCCACAGGCATATTTTTGATAGTTCTTTCATTATCAACATTTGTACTTTTAAAACCATTTAACCAAGTAGCTTTGAATATAGTTGCAAACCCACATTCACCAATCTTTCCAATATTTGTTAAATCATTATAAGGAATCCATTGAAGATAATAATCATTATCATATCCTGTTGCCTCAAGTTGTGTACTTTTAATCAGCTCATCTAATGTTTCATTGCCACTAGTCCATCCTTCAGTTAATAACTTTGGGTTGCATGATTGACACCATGAATTATTAGTATTATATCTATTGCAGGTTGGGCATTCCCCATACCATTCATATCTTTCATCAAAATATTTATCATTTTCATCAGTAGAAGTATCATCATGATGTTTATTTTCATTCAAAGTGTTTTCATTATGATTTTGTATAATTTGTCAAAAAATTTTTTTTTAAAGAATTTTTTTCAGCCACAAATATGTATTACAAAATATATTAATCTAAATTTTAACCGAACCCTAAAGTCATAAAACTGTAATAAATATTGCAAGCATGAGATCTGAGTTATTGGAGTCACCAAATATGGCAAACTAAATTAAAATCACTATATAAAACTATACTACTTGATTAGGTTTCTATTTGAATAGAGTTCGTTTTACTCGCTATGAATTTGGGTATTCGAATTACATTGAAAATTTATTCGAATAAAATGAATAATGAATGATTCGATAATTCGATGATTCAAATAAAACGAATAACAGATAATTCAAATAAGACATATAAACAAATAAAATAAATAATTCAATCGATAGTTTAAATAAAACAAATAAACGAATAAAATGAATAGTTCGAATAAAACGAATAAATAAATAATTCGAATAAACGAAATAATTTGAATAGTTCAAATAAACGAATAAATGAATAGTTTGAAATAAAATGAACAATTCGAATATTTCGAATAATTTGATTAAACGAGTGAGTAAAACGAATAAACGAATGATAACAATTTGAATAAACGAATCATAGCAATTCAAATAAACGAGTGAAGATAATTCGAATAAATGAGTGATGATAATTCGAATAATAAACGAATGATAACAATTTGAATAAACAAATAACGATAATTCGAATGACGACAATTCGAATAACGAATGATAATATTAATATTACTTAGATTTATCTAAATTTTATTTGAACTACAACAATTCAGCATTGACACCCTAAAGTCATAAACCTGTAATAAATATTGCAAGCATGTGATCCGAGTTATTGGAGTCATCGAATATGGCAAACTAAATTAAAATCACTATATAAAACTATACTGCTTGATTAGGTTTCTATTCAAATAGAGTTCATTCAAATTATTTGTTTTACTCGCTATGAATTTGGATATTCGAATAAAATGAATAATGAATGATTCAATAATTCAATAATTCAAATAAAATGAATGAGCAGATAATTCAAATAACACAAATAAACAAATAAAATAAATAATTCAATCGATAGTTAAATGATAATTCGAATAATAAATGAATGACGACAATTCGAATAACGAATGGTAATAATTCGAATAATAAATGAATGACGACAATTCGAATCATAAGAAATAATTTTTAAAAACTAAAATTACGTGAAGTCCTGTTTTTTGAAAAATTTTGAACGAATTACAAAATTGTTATTTTTCGAAATTGTTTATATGGCGCAGCAATAGGAGGTCTTTAGACCGAGCAAACCATATAGTAATAATATTATTATTAATAAAATACTTTAACCAGCTCTAACACATAGATTTTATTTGTATTGTTTATCTCTATTGTCACTTGATTACAATCTGTAGATCTCACACTGGCTATCTTTAAATATGATTTCATACAATCATTATTGTTATTATTGTTAAGAAGCAAATAATTCACCGTGGACGTTTTCAAACGGAGGATAAAGCTACCTGACAACTTTTGGTCATTCTGAGCAGAGCAATATGAAAGATCATTCATTATGTAGCTAAAACGAAACACAATCTCCGATTAAGTCACCAAATATCAGTGTTTGAAATATTTGAACTTTTGAGCCGTTCCTTAATTGGTTAAATAACTTTGCCGATCATTCAAAGGTAATCAATTTGTTGTGAATACAAGAAAGGGTAGCATTTGCGTACCATTTTTTCAAATGACGTTATCAAAAGTTTATAATAAAATAGAGGGAAAAAAGTACTTTTTATAAAAATTTATCAATTCCGCCTATGGATGCACAACTAACTTAAAAGCCGATAGGAGGAATCATATGTGGCAATAAAAGATTACTATTTAAATAATTAGATCAAATGTTCTTTGAACTGGTTATTATTTACTGACGGTTCAAAAGTCGCTGCAAATAGTAAAAAGATTTCTTGATGTAATGAGATTTTTATTAATTAAGAAACTTTTCAACGGAATATATTATTATTCTATACTATAATATACATGGAAAAATTAAAAATAAATTAGGAGGCCAAGGCTTCTTTGATACGTCGATCGAAATCTTCTCGAGTATCTATAATAATAATAATTAATTTTTAATGAAATCAAAAAACAAAATAAAAAATCAAATGAAAAAAAGAAATTTTTTTTTTACACACCACAAACAAGAGAAACTCCTCGAGAGAAAACCAAAGGTAATGGGTAACAATTTGTTCCTTCTGCACATTGAGAAATTGCCCAAGTATTTACTACATTGCCATCATTGTCTAATGTTTCATGACATTTTGCAAAATTTCCATCAATACAAGCAACGTTGTCTGGTTCGCAAGGTGTATCTGTTGTGAATGTTTTGAATTTTTCGAATAATGCTTCAGCATCTACTCCATTTTTATGTTGAACTGATTCTGCATCAGCAAATAAGAGGAAAGTTGTGAAAACGAGTAAAGTAACTAGAAAAACTTTTGATGCGGAAAATTTCATTTTCGTGAGAGATGGATGATTTATTATTTTATTTGTAAAATTAAATTTTTTCTATTTATTTCACAAGAATGAGATAATTGATTTCTTTTGACGACAAACTTTTTACGATCTTTTTATAAGTTTTTTTTTAGATTATTAATTAATATAAACTTAAAAAATATCATGTCAACGAATAATTTGTTTTTATTTATAATAGCTATTGTTTGTTGTTTGTTACTTTAATTATCTATGAGTGGCATGAAAAAACAGTAGTAAATATTTAAAAAACGCTATCCCGCATACAATAATGATACTAATGTGGCAAAAAAAAACTACCGATATTCAATTATTACACTAATATGAAATTCAATCATTCATTTGTGCGTTGCGTCTGTTGACGTTTACGAAACTTTAACTGATAACATTGGTCTCTTAGCGTTGGTGTAAAATAGTGTACAATGTCGATATTTTGATTTGGTAAATTTTCTATATCATATTTATAAATCAACGAGCCAATGATTAATCTCATTTCCATCATTGCAAAACTGCAATATAATTGTTTAAAAGAAAGGTTAAAAATTTTTGGATTAGATTCACACAAATAAATTAAACGAAAAACAAATACTTACTTTTGTCCAATACAATTTCTCGCACCTAAGATAAAATTTTTTGTTAAAGATGCAGGGGTGTATTATATGTTATTATAGGATGGTACAAAGGGATGAAAAGTGAAGTGGTTTTTTAATTTTTGCACAAGAATCTAATTTACCTGCAGAAAATGGATAAAACGAGTCCTTTGGTAATTTGTCAATATCGAACCATCTTTCAGGAATAAAATTTTCCACATCTGCTCCCCAATATTCAGGATCATGATGCAGCGTATAATAATTTATCATTAAATTTGTCTTTTTTATTTTCGAAGAGAAAAGAGAAAATAAGATTTAGTAATATAACTTTGAAAAAAATATTAATTTTTTCAAAAAAATAATCAACATACATCCTTTGGTATTAAATATCCTTTAACAATAATATCTTCAGTTGGTGCCCTACCGATTCCTTTAAATGGTAATGATAATTAATACTTTACTATTAAAATTAAAATTAAAATTAAAATCATTTAATATTCTTACCTCCATCCTAAACATTAATAATAATTATCATTAATATAATTAATAACTTTCTTGTAAAAACAATTAATAATTGATTCATATAAAGGTAAACATATTACCAAAACTACAGGCCATAATCTCATGGTTTCATGAATAACAGCGTTCAGATACGGTAACCCTTTAAGTTGCTCATGTTTAAGTAACGCCCCATTCTCACCATCATAATATCCATCATCGATATCTTTACTTTTATTTGAAGCCTTGATTTCATTGTAAAGTTTGTTTAGTTTTTCAGGATGCCTTGCCAATAATATTATTGCCATTGAAGTCGTGAATGAAACTGTATCACTTCCTGCAATTCTATTTGTAAACACATAATAATAATATAATTATAATTAATACATACTAATGCATACATTTACATTTATAGTATAGTATATATATAAAACTCGTACAAAAATTCAAATATTTGATCAAATATTTCAAAATCCGTCATTTTATATTCGTTGTTTTCATCATTTGCCGCGTCAACAATAAATTGTAATATGTCTTTTTTTTGTTTTTCTTTCATTCTTTTTTTAATCAATGAATCTGAAAACTATGAAAAAAAAAGTTCGTTATTTATCAAGCGCGTGCTTTCTTGTATATATATATATCTGCATAGGAAATACCTCTTTTAAATAAGGATCCATTCTAAAAAATGGTTTTAATAATGGAAGCATTGATCTCTAATAAAATAATAAAATTTATTAATTGAACATTTTGATTATCGGTAAAAAGAAAATAATAATAAATTTACCAAAATTCTTCTACGTAATTCTAACCAAACTTTGCCTGGTAAAGGATGATTAACAGTTTTTATACCATCAAATTTACCACCAAACGACGTCTCTCCGATTATATCCTGTAAAATAAATAAATGTTACCAATATATGAATGGAGAATACATAAATACACATAGGTGTATTTGGATTGATTACTCACAATAGCACAACTTTGAACTAATCTAAGAATATTAAAAGTTGCCGCTGTATTTGCATTTGACCTGTCATCATTACTATCATCATCAAATTTCTCCTTGTTATCATAATTATCATTATTAATCAATTCATCAACTTTAATTATTAGATCTTTAATACAAGTTTCCATCAATGGTTCAAGTGATGACATGTACTTTATAGAAAATGCTGGTGATAAAGTTCTACGCTATAAATTTACAATTAAAGGTTAGTTGATTGGTTAGCGATTTGTAAATTAGCAAATATTTATATTTTTAAACTTACGCGTTGTTTGTGAAATTTCTTGTCACTTTCACCCATTATGATTATTAGCATATAGAGATTGATTAGTTTATCTTTTTTTATTTTATAAAGCATTATTAATATATATAATTTACATTGTAGAAAATAAAGTTTCGCTACTGGAATCCGCCCGAATTCTCAGATAGTTTCTGCTTTTTGGAAATTCCTGTATAATAAAATTAATCAATAATCGATCGAGTGATCAATTAATCCAAAAGATTTCGAGGAGAGAGAAAGAAATGCTACTTACACTTGTCACAACCATCTATTTACAAAATTTGGAAAAATCAATTAATGTAATATTAATATATATATATTACTCGCTAATAAAAGAGATATTTACTTACATCTTTAATTAAATCCTTATCTGCGATTAAGACAAGTTCTGGTCCAAGCCTAACTATTCTACCATATTTTGGAATTATTTTAAATTGTATGAATTCCCATCTTTGTTGTGTATTATTATTTGTCGTTTTAAAAAAAATTAATTGCTTTGATTTTTACACCATATCAAATTTAGAAATCTACATCATTCTATACCTATATCTATGTGCACACATACCTTTTACCGGTAAATTGTTGAAAAGATATAAATAATCTTGACAAGAAAAATAATTTTGGACCTGGAAGTTTACTTAATGGTCCAAAATATGCTATATATATAATCTAGGTAATTATTTTTTTAGAGAATTTTTATCAAAATTTTTCATTATCAAATCAATCTACAAATGCTAAAATGCAAACGCATACCTTATGGACTGCTTTAAATAAATAAATCAAAACAATAATTCCAATAACTTTCAAAATTTCTTTGACGACTTCCATGTTCATTTCTAAAAATTTAAAAAAAAATTTTCAAGAATGCAATGAAATAATAATTTATTTAGTAATACCAATTATGATCAAAATCTGCTAGTGCAAAAATAAGTAGATGATCGAGAAAACACTATATTATAACTAATTAATATATATATATAGTTAGCGCAAAAATTTTATTGGTTATAACTGATCAACAATGTGGAAATTGCCTTTATTGCGCTATCAGCTATTGTACGCCAAATTAAGCGCCAACGCTAACCTCGAAAGCTGATTGGTGGTATTTTCTGTTTAGGTAACAATTTACGGTGACTTATTAAAAATATCCTTTTTTGGATTTGGATTTAATTCGCTATTAACCAGAATTAGCACGTAATTTTAGAAAACGGGATTAATGTTTAGCCGGTTAATTTAATCACGCGAATTTTTTTTAATATCCGATAGCAATATTAATAGTTAATATATGAGTATCCAAATCCAATTAAAAAAATTTTTCTTTATTAGTTCTATTTTTTCTTTATAGTCCTTGTAGTAATAATAATAATAATAATAGTAGTAAGTTTTTTTCTGCTAGCAAATAATCATAGTAGGATTTCTATTCGAATAAGAATTATTTCGTTATGAATTTAAATATTCAAATTAGATTGAATGTTTATCCGAACAAAACAAATAATACGAATAAAATGAATAAAGATTTGTATTGTATTATGAATAATCTGAATACGAATTCGTATTACGAATAGAAACTCTAGTTATAAGTTCAACCCAAGCTCACACAAAAGAAAAGGCAGGGATTGATACTCGCCAGAGCAGCTGGAAACTCTAACGGCAACAACATTACCCATATTTATTTCATTATTACACAAATTTTGTTTGACAAAATGTTACCAAGGTTGTAAAACTATTACGTCAAATTCGCTATCATTAAGTCAAAAATGACATAAGTAAAATTGCTTTAAAGACTAATAAAATATAAAAGCTCACAAAAAACATATAAATACTGTATATATTTCAAGGTCTTTTCTTGAGTATCCTTTGGTTCATCAGCTACTCTCAAGTAGCCAATTTTTTCTTTTGCCGAATGCAAGTTCAGTTCTCACACTACCAAACTATTAATAACGAGATACATGATCGGGGTATCGATCAGTAATCCGGTACCAGTGTCAACTAAATTTAGTTTACGCAAAAGCATTTTATAATTATTATCAAATTACAGCGTAAATAATTTTTTATAATATCAATATTGATTGATTAACTTACTTTCAATAATAAACCCATCTTTGTCTTTATCCTTATCATTATTGTAGTGATCAACGAAAATTTCATAAAAGGATAACTTCTAGTCTTCGCTTGAAAAAGCATAACTTGGGGTCCTCGCAGAGGAAAATAATAGATAATTAATATTCTTATAGAATAAAACTCTCTGATAGAATTATTTTTATTAAATAAAATTAATCGTTAATCAAATAAAAATAAAAATAAAAATAAAACCGATATCTTTATTTTCTTTGTTGATAAAAGCAACAGGTGTGGTTAGTGCCTTGGTAAAAGGTAACAATTGTGTGGTTTTGATAAAAAGCCACGTTTATTTACTTTAGTGAGCAAGCAAGGTCAAGTTAATTAGTGGGTGTCAATGAAATATCGTCCAAAGGTTAATCGGTATTATTGTAATCGTAAATGTAAAGCCGTTAAACAAGCTACTTGAGTTGTTTTGCAAATAAACCAAAGCGCATTTGCAGTAAACGGTTGAAATAAAAAATCAATTACAAATGAATAAAAGGGAACTTTATAGTATTACCATCTTTATTTATTTACAATTTATCTGGTGCCATTAAGTGTGTTCACAGATTCGTCTAGGTACAAGAAAGAGGGAACCAAAGTAAATTCGTAAACTAATTAATTGACAAGTATCAAATTATTTGCAATTAACTGACAAGAGTAGCCCAGAAGTTAAGTCATAATTGTTAATTAACCTCGCAATATCATCATTTAACAAAAATCAAAAAAGGATTTAAAATAGATAGACAAAATATAAAATGCCCTTAAAAAAATGATAATAGTAAGAGGTGTTCATACACTTCTTTAAAATAATAAAAAGCCTAATGCAAAAATTTTAATAATCAGATGAACAAAATTTATTCATA
>CAUDNR010004581.1:34705-45674 GCA_958430865.1 Entrophospora sp. SA101 | reverse complement strand
CCTCTTTATACTTAGACTAGAATCAATAACTAGTTTATCTTAGCTGACTCCGTCACTCCATCAGTAATTACGATAGTACAGGAATATTAACCTGTTGTCCATCGACTACGCCTTTCGGCCTCGCCTTAGGCCCCGACTAACCCAGGGTAGACGACCTTCACCCTGGAAACCTTGGTCTTACGGCCAGAAGGATTCTCACCTTCTATCGTTACTCACGCCGGCATTCTCACTAGCAAAAACTCCATTAGTCCTCACGGTCTAACTTCAATGCTTTTACTACGCTCCCCTACCGCTAGTTGGCAACAGAAAAATATTAAATTAAAAATAATTCTTTTATTACCAACTAGCCTATGGCTTCGGTATAGTATTTGAGCCCCCTTACATTCTCGGCACTGCCAGACTAGACTAGTGAGCTGTTACGCACTCTTTAAAGGATGGCTGCTTCTAAGCCAACCTCCTAGCTGTTTTCGTCTTGCAACTTCCTTCTACACTTAATACTATTTAGGGACCTTAGCCGATAATCTGGGCTGTTTCCCTCACGTCCATGGAGCTTATCCCCCATAGACTGACTACAAGATAATACAATAATGGTATTCGGAGTTTAATTATAGGCGGTACCCGGTTAAGGACCCTTCTATATTCAGTGCTCTACCCCCACTATCTTCACTCTTGTGCTAGTCTTACAACTATATCGGGGAGAACCAGCTATCTCTAGGTTCGGTAAGCTTTTCACTCCTAACCACAAGTCATCCAAGCACATTTCAACGGGCACTGGTTCGGCCCTCCATTAGGTTTTATCCTAATTTCAGCCTGCTCATGGTTAGCTCACCTAGTTTCGGGTCTATAATCATTGACTATACGCTCTATTAAAACTCGCTTTCGCTACGGCTCCATTTCCAAGAAACTTAACCTTGCCAATAATTATAACTCGCCGGCTCATTCTGCAAAAAGCACGCTATTAGGCTTTAACGCCCTTTAACTTCTTGTAAGTGTTATGGTTTCAGGTTCTATTTCACTCCCCTTCCGGGGTTCTTTTCACCTTTCCCTCACGGTACTAGTTCACTATCGGTGACTAATTAGTATTTAGCCTTACGGGGTGGCCCCCGTGACTTCCCACAAGATTTCACGTGTCTCGTGGTACTCAGGATGAAACGAAGAGAATCACTTATTTCGAATACCGGACTTTCACCTTCTTTGGTTTGGCTTTCCAGCCACTTCTTCTATAAGTAATTTTGTTAACTCCTAATTCGTTTTCCTCTGACCCCAACTGATAAATCAATTGGTTTAGGCTGTTCCCCGTTCGCTCGCCACTACTTAGGGAATCATTATTTATTTTCTTTTCCTCCGGGTACTAAGATGTTTCAGTTCTCCGGGTTTGCTTCTAAGTATATAATACCTAGATATTACCACATTACTGGCAATGGGTTGCCCCATTCGGAAATTTCCGGATCATAGTTTATTTTCCAACTCCCCGAAACTTATCGCAGGATATCACGTCCTTCGTCGCCTATTAGTCCCAAGGCATCCACCATACACTCTTAATAACTTATTTTTTCGGTAAAATCTTTTTTGCGTTCAGTTTTCAAAGAAAGAGAGATAAATATATCCCTCAAAATTAAGTGGAAGAGACCCTAACTTATTTTTCAAAGATATATTGTATAATTATAATTTTAATGAACTTTTACTTAATTGATATAATAATATTTTAACTAATATCCATTTCTATCACTAGAAAAAAATACAATATCGGGAGAGATTAGTCTCTCTCCCTTTTTTAGAAGTTGTATAGACAATTTACTTAATTGGTCATAACTATAAATTATTTTTTTCTAACTTTTTCCTTCCCGCGGTTTTGCGACCTTCTAAGTATTTTTCTCGTTCTTTAAAGCCCGTGCCAATTGGAACTAATTGTCCAGCAATTAAGTTTTCTTTGACTCCTTGCAAATAATCGACCGGTTGATATAAAGAATAATTAACTAAACTTTTCAAGGTGTTTTGGAAGGATATCCCCGCTAAAAAAGAAGGGGGGGACGAAGCTAAATCTTTTAAACTAGAGATAATGTTTTTAAATAAAATAGGTTTTTTTTTCGCTTTTATTAGCAACTCATTAGTTTTTTGAATGGTTTGATAATCAACTATATCACCGAGCAGATAATCATCATTGTCTGACTCAATAATTTCTACTCGGGATAACATTTGTCGAGCAAATATTTCAATGTGCTTGTCGTCAATGTCAATACCTTGATTGTCATAAACAAGTTTTATCCCCTCTTTAATATATTTCTGACACCTTTCCCGCCCCACAATTTCTAGGTACTCTTCTAAATCAATTTTTCCGCTCGTAAGTCTGGTTCCCAGTATTACTTTTTCTCCTTTTTTCACTCGGACTTTTTTTTCCGGCTCGTAAGAATAAATAATTTCTTCACCTTTTTCACTTTTTTGCTTAATCACCTCTTCCTCAACGCTACTTATCGTTCCGTTACATTTAGCCAAAATGGCTTTTTCTTTTTTTTCCGGCTTAATATTATCGAATATTTGTTTAACTTTTGGTAAACCTTGAATAATGTCTTCATCACCAGCAATTCCTCCAGCATGGAAAGTTCGCATAGTTAATTGAGTTCCGGGTTCACCCAAAGATTGAGCAGCAATAATTCCCACAGCGGTTCCCATGGCAATTTGCTCACTAGGTTTACTTAAATCTAATCCATAACATTTTTGGCAAACTCCACTTACTAGTTCACAAGTTAAAGTTGAACGAACTCAGGTGCTAGTAATTTTGTTTTCTTGAATAACTTTGCTTTCGGCTGCCAATAAAATTTGGTTAGCCGAGCAGATAACTTCTTTCTTTTTATTGGTAATATCGTTTAGTAAATAACGACCATAAATTTTTGTAACTAAAACATTAGAGTCATTTTCTTCTACCAATACTCCTGAATTGGTTCCGCAATCGGGTGAATTAACAATAATCCCTTGGGTCGACTCTACCAAGCGCCGAGTCAAATAACCTGCCTCAGCTGTTTTCAAAGCAATATCGACCATTCCTTTGACCGCACCATAAACTGAAGTAAAGAATTCAAAAGGGGTTAAACCTTCCCAAAGGGAAGAAATAATGGGTGTTTCAATAATTTCTCCTAAGTAGTTAGTAGTATTGCCCCGCATAGCAAATATTTGGGTTAAGTTTTCACTACTAGCCCGTGCTCCTGAATCCCAAATATGATAAATAGAAGTATTACTTTTCTTGGCTAGATTACTGATTAATTGTTCTTGGAGGTTATCTTTACATTCCTCTCACACCGTAATTTTTTTTTGCTTGTTTTCTTCTTCACTGTAAAATCCTTGGGAATAATAGTTATCTATTTCTTTAATTTTCTGTTCGGCTCGGGCCAATTCTTTTCTTTTAACCACTACTTCTCCTAATTCAAACGGGGAAATACTGATTCCCGAGTAAGTAGCGTAGCGGAAACTAATTTCTTTTAAATTATCTAGAAATTTGACCATTTCTTCGTGCGGAGTTATTTTTACTAATCGGTTCAAGAAATTAACGAGGTCTTTTTTCTTTCAGCCGGTCAAAGGAAAATGCTTTTTTCAACTTTTTTCCACTTCATTTATTTCTACGGTTGCTTCTTTATATTCTTCTTCTGTTTGATTATAAATTTCTAGATTATTCAAGTAATAAGGGAAAGAGGCTGGTAATATTTGGTTAAAAAGCAACTTGCCGAGAGTGGTGAAAAAGAATTGGTTTTTTTGGTTAGTAAAATTGCGTCCAGTTAGGCAAGTTGGGATAACAATAAGCTCATGCAAACCCAATTGGTTTTGTTCATATTTTTTTCAAATACTGCCTATTTCGTCGTAGAATTTAGGAGTTGTTTCTTTCTTTTCCTGGGTTAAGTAATAGATACCTAAAATCATGTCCTGGCTCGGCATATCGATTAGATGACCGTTTTTGGGGTCAACTAGGTTGTGGGAAGATAAAACCGATTCTTTTACTTCTTTACAAGTACTTTTGGTTAACGGCAAATAGATAGCTATTTGGTCACCGTCAAAGTCCGCGTTTAAAGCGGAAGTTATTAAGGGATGTAATTCAATGGCTTTACCCAAAGTTAGTCGCGGATAAAATCCCTGAATACTAAGCCGGTGCAAACTAGGAGCCCGGTTAGCTAACACCGGATGATTAGCAATTATTTTGTCTAAGAGTGAGAAAATAATGGGGTCTTTTTTAATCAGTAATTGGTCGGCCTCTTTGACGGTAAAAACAATTTTTTCTTTTAATATTTGCTGAATAATAAACGGTTTATAAAGAACCAGTGCCATTTGAACTGGTAAGCCAATTTGAGTTAGCAATAAATTTGGGTTAGGAACAATTACCGAACGAGCCGAGTAATCGACTCTTTTTCCTAAGGAGTAACGCCGTAATATTCCTTCTTTACCACTTAAATTTTGTAATAGACTTTTGGTCTCATTTTGTACACGCGGAGAACCTTGGAGTAATTGGTCGACTGATTTTTGTAATCTTCTTTTAACGTTGTGAATAATTTCCCCAAAAAAAACTTTCTTTTCATACTTTTGGTTTCATTCTTGATAATAGTTCACTCGTTCATCAGTCAAAATTACTTTGCGCTGCAGGTTATTAATTTGGGTAGTAACTACCGTGTCTTCTTCTTTTAATTTGGTTACTGGTCGCAATCCACAAGGTATTACTGGTAAGTCACGAATAATCATTCATTCCAATTTAAGGTCATTTTTTAAGAGTGCTTGACAAAACTTTATTTTTTCCTGATTAGTTTTCGTGTCCGGCTTGGAGTCGCTTTTGGCTTTTTCTAATTCTTGAACTAAATCGATTCCTTTTAATAACTCTTCAAAAGCCTCCGAACCAGTTTTGATTTTGATGTGGCGATATTTTTCCACGAAGTCCAAATAATCCTCTCAAAAAATAATTTTTTTGCTGTCCGAATCTTTATTAGCAATTTTTTCTTGGAGAACGGCTGCTAATTCCTGGGCTTGTTTAACAATTTTTTTTTCTTCCTCTTTATACTTTTTAGCAACCTTTTTCAGATTTTCCTGGTCAGTGATAATTTCTTGTAAAATACTATTCATCAAGGACAAGTCAATTTCTTTTTCTAATATATCTTTTTTTTTTAGTAAATTAGTTAAACCGTTGTCAGCCACGGTATAAGCCCGAAAATAAATAATATCTTCTAATTTTTTGGCCGGAATTTCCAGTAGTTTGCTCAAATTGGCCGCTAAACTTTTGAAAAGTAAGATATTAGTAACCGGAGTGTTAAGAGTAATGTGACCCATACGCCAGCGTTGAATATTTTTTTCGGCGATTAAAACTTCACATCTTTCACATTTTTGTCCTTGGTTTTCTTTGCCTTTGTATTTGCCACAATAACATTCATAATTAAGAAAAGGACCGAAAACACGAGGGTCGAAAAGTCCGCCTAATTCCGGTTTAAAAGTTCGGGTATTTACTACCTTATGGCTAGTAATTCTACCAAAGGAAATTTGTTTAATTTTTTGGGGGGAAAGCCAAGTAATTTTTAAGGATTTAATTAAGGACATATTTTTTTAATTTTTGCTGAAATATTTGTAAAAGTCGATTTCTCGGCCTTGATAATCGGTGGCTTGGAGGTCAAAACCAATGCCACGTAAATATTGTAATAAAAGGTTGAAGGATTCACTTTGACTATTTCGTAATTCTATTTGTCGTTTATCGAAAAGTAAATTATTTTGCATTAGCCGACGTTTATAGATATCATCCGACTTGGCACTCATCATTTCCATTAAGTTGTAGGCCGCACCGTGAGCTTCTAAGGCTCAACATTCCATTTCTCCCACTCGTTGACCACCACCTTGGGACCGACCTTTTAACGGCTGTTGATAAATTAAAGAATAGGGGCCGGTATTACGAGCATGTATTTTATCAAATACCATATGATTTAATTTGACGGTATAAATATAGCCAGTATAAATGTTTTGGTGAAAAGGTAAGCCCGTTTGACCGTCAAATAGTTTTTGGGCACCGAAATTTTTTATTTCGGCCTCGTGAATAATTTCTTTAATAGTTTCAAGGGAAGGAGTATCAAAAGGTCTAATCAGAAACTTACTATTTAGTTTAAAAGCGGCGGCGGCTAGTATCGTTTCTAATAATTGGCCAATATTCATTCGGGTCGGAATACCTAAGGGGTTAAAAATTATATCAATAGTTTTTCCTTCGTCATCAAATGGCATATCAATTTCGGGAACGATTTTGGCGACCACTCCTTTATTACCAAAGCGGGTCGTTAATTTATCACCCACTTCGATTTTTCTTGCTTGGGAGATATAAATTTCCACCACTTCTAACTCTTTCTTATTGCGGGAGAGTTTTTTGCGTTTGACATCGTAGACTGTACCTTTTTCACCAGTTGGCAAATAAAGAGAAGAATCAACAAATCTTTGGGCTTTTTCACCCAAGATACTTAATAAAAGCAATTCTTCTTCGGTTTCTTGGCGCAAACCTGGTTCCGGAGTTATTTTGCCAACTAAAATGTCGTTTTCTTTCACTTCACTACCAACTTTGACGATACCATCTTTGTCGAGATGAGGAAATTGGTTTTTTTCAGCATAGGGCAGGGAGGAAACAAATTTTTCTTCGCCATATTTGGTATTACGACGAATAATAAGATGCTTTTTGACAAATAAAGAGGTTAATATGTCTTCTTTTACCAGTCGTTCATTAAGAATAATCGCGTCCTCATAGTTATAACCGTTTCAACATAAATAAGCTACTCGCAAATTATATCCTAACGATAATTCACCGTTGTTAGCATAATTACCGCTGGCAATTATTTGTCCTTTCCCGACTTTTTCACCTTTTTTGACTAACGGAAAGGAAAAATTAAGTAAATTTTTATTGGAAATGGCTAATTGACTTAAATTATAGGTTTTTTTGTCCTTGCCGGTTTCCTTAATAACAATTTGGCAACTATCAACATAATCAACTTGACCTTTTTCCTCGGCCCGAATTAACAACGAGGAATTTTCGTTCAAACTGGCCTCGACACCGCTGGCAATTAACGGTTCCTGACTTTTCAGTAAAGTTACAGCTTGCCTTTGCATATTAGTTGCCATTAGCATCCGGGTAGCGTCATTATGATGAAAAAAAGGAATAATAGCACTAGTAATCGAGTTTAACTGGTAAAAAGAACTATCGATATAATTTATTTTTTCGGTTGGCACTTGAACTAAATTTCCTTGGTAACGAGCGGCCACTACCTCATCTAAAATTCGGTTTTTTTTATCAATTCTAATATTGCAGTGAGCGATATATTTATCCGACTCTTCCTCACTGGCTAAATAAACTAATTGCGAACTAATTATCCCTTTCTCGACTGAATAATAAGGGGTTATCGCTTGTCCATAATCATTTATTTCTGTTCCCATAGCTAAATTATGAATTAAGCCAACCCTTTGTCCTTCGGGAGTTTCTACCAAATCATAACGACCATAATAAGAAGAATTAATATTACGAGCGGCCAAAGTAGTATTAGCCGAACTAAATCCACCTAGTCCTAAAACACTTAATTTACGTGCATAAGAAATTTCTGATAAAGGATTATTTTGGTTTTGAAGTTGCACTAAAGCGGAAGTATTAAAAAAATCCTTCAATAAGTTATCAAAATCCTTTAAATTAGGAATTTTGGTCAAGTCAGCTTTTTTTAACTGAGAAATATTGGCCAAATATTTACTATTTATATCTTGGAGAAAACCACCTAACTTGTTATTAAAAATATTATAAATTAGATCACCAACTCGGCGAATAACTTGATTTTCTAATTTATCTTTGTCTTCTTCTCGTTCAGTTTTTCCTAAGCCGTGGGGAAGGTTGAGATAAAAAGCAATCGAACAAACTAAATCACTGAGGTCGAAATAAGTTTTTTCTTCGGATATTTCCTCGACTATTCCTACGATTGTTATTACTTCTTCTTTATTGTGCGGCGAATTTATTTTTAAGCAATACAATTCATTATTTGAGCCAGGCAGAGAAATAGTGCTTATTTTTTTTTGGGCTAAGGCTCGTCGCAGTACTTGGAGGTTTTTTTCAGTCAAAATAGTATTTTTGCTTAATACTACTTGGCTTTTAACATCGCATACATTTTCAGCTAATACTTGTCCGATTACTTGCGGTCAAATCAACATTTTTTGATTAAATTTTTTCCGTCCTAATTTACCAAAATCAAAATAAGAGTTTTTTTTGGTAAAGAGAAATTTTGGCAAGTTTACTCCTGCTTCCAAACTTTTGGCTGAGGAGTAATTACTAATATCTAAATCGGCTCTATTAAATAAAATTTCCAAAGTTTCGGCGGGCACTTCCCAAGTTTTTAGCAAGTCTAAGAAATTAATAACTAAGACAGAATTAGGGAATTTTAGTTCAATGGTTTTCGGATGTTGAGTACTAGTTGCAAATCTAATTCAAGAGCCTTTGGCAGGAATGATTTCGCCGTAATATTTTTTCTCACTGTCAGTAAAATAATAAATTGAAGGAGCCCGCACGGACTGAAAAACTACTACTTTATCATGACCATTAATAATAAAATTTCCTTGCGAATTTATTTTCGGCAAATGACAGAAAAGTATTTCTTTTTCTTGCTGATAATGAAAGGAAACTACTAAATGATTGTCGTTTTTTTCTTTAATCTCAATTTCTATTTTGGTAGTACTTTTCTTCTCTTTTATTTCTCATTTTTGTTCCGATTTTTGCCGCAAAGCAAATTTACCAATATTAAAACTTTTTTCTACCCAGTCACTAATATCTTCTTTTAACTCTTTTGCCCCGAGTGGAATTTGGATAGTGTGACACTTTCAATCGGCTATTCAGTTAAGATAAATGTTATGGCCTCAGGTAAGAGAGTGATTACGTGCCTCTTCCTGACTAATTTTAGGTTCTTGATGATGAAATTTTTCAATATTTAATTCAATAGTGTTATTATGGTCACTACAATTAAACGGAAAATAAAAATTCAATAGTTCATTTAATCTTCGGTCAAGAAAATCATAATAAGAGGACTTTTGCTCGTGGGCAAAATCTCGTTGGGGTAAAGTTTGGAAAAGTGGAGAATTGTTAAGAGTGAGATATTGACGACGCTGATTTTTTCCGGAAGTGATTAGACGATACGATGACATTAATTAGATTATTTGATTTCGACTGTAACTCCTTCGTTTTCCAATTGTTTTTTAACTCCTTCGGCTTTGTCACGCGGAATGTCGGTAAAAATAACTTTATCCTCTTTTTCCATAATCTTTTTGGCTTGGATAATATTAATATCTTCACCTTTTAATTGCTTAACTGAATCTTTGATTATTCCATAAATTTTTATTTTATTGACCGTCTCTTTTATTCCTAATAATTTTAACGAGACATTACCGCCTTTTTCTTCGACTTTTTCGCTGGTTGGGGCGGAGCCGGTCGATTGTATTACCGCATCTTCTTTAATATTATACTTTTCTTTGATTTTATCAACTAATTCACTGATTTTTCCCAAATTTAGTTGGTCTATTTTTTCGACAATTTCGTTTATTTCCTTACTACTTTGCTTTTCATTCATATACTTTTTTATTGGGGTGGGTTGATTTTTTGGAGAACATTAACTAGTCTTCTGGTGTGAAAGTTGAGATAATAACCCAAGGTATTGATTAAAACTTCTTTACTTGGCAAGTTAGCCCATTTTTCTAAAAGTTCATTACTTATTAATTTTTGCTCGTAAATACCGCCGTGAAATCTTTTGATATCAGCGTTTTCTTTATTAAATTGGTGGAGAATACTTAACGGTTTATATTCATCTTGGTGACAAAAGATAAAGGCATTGGCCTGTTGCAGGTTCAGAGAATAACTTGGCACGGCTTTCATTACTAAATTATTTTTGTAGACTTTTCAATAACTTCCAACCTTTTTTAGTTCTTTTTTGAGAGCAAAAATATCTTCATTTTCGACCTGGTGAAAATTAAAAAAAATAATGGCTTTGGCTCCTTGGAAATTAGTTTGGATATCTCGAACAATTGCTTCTTTCTCCCCACTTACCGACATATATAATATTATTTTAGTCTTTTTCTTTTTTTTCCGTGTACTATTAGAGTGCCAATTATTAGCCCGAAAATAACTGTTGCTCCCACGCCAATCGCTATTTTGGCTGGTCGAGGAAGTCCGTTATTACTTTCTTCTGGTGATGATTTAACGGAAAGTTTCTTCATTGCTCGTTCGAGGGCTTGCACAAACTCACTAATTTTCTGCTTATCATCTAATTTCTCTAAATATTGTCATCACATTTCTTTTTCGCCCCAAACTTTTTTGACATCTTCGACTTTGATACCATATTTAGTAAATAATTCCCGAATCTTTTTTTTAGCAATATTGCGAGCTACTGCCAGCGAGGGAGCGTTAATTATTTCGTTGGTATCAACGCTATCATTATTATTTTTCTGGTTATCTTGTGGTGTGCTTGGTGAACTTGGCGACGAAGTTTTATTATTTTCTTCCTCGTTGGCTTTTATTCCGACTTTTTTCAGAGTTTCCAGCAAAGCGTTTTTATAAGCGATTACTTGGTCGTGGCTGGCTAGTCCGGCGATATCCTTTTCCCAATTTTGGTATTTACCGCTCTCCAAAGTATTTAAATCAATATTTTTTAAATTATCTTTATCGGTAAGAATTTGGTTTATTTCAGCGATTACTTGCTTTTTTAACTGGCCTAATTCATCAGTCGGAAGAGGTTTTTTACCGTTTTTCTCCGCGGCTAAATTTTGCTGGTTGCTATTATATATTAGGTTGATATTTTCTTTAATATTCAGTTTTCGGTGCCGAATTTGCTCGTTGGTAGCGAGAATTTGGCGATTAGTCGGATTATCCACGGCTAGACTTTCATCTAGTTCGGTGAAAAATTCTTCCTGGAAGTAGTCCAAAGCATCATCCGAGATTTCGGCTAAATTTAATCCT
>CAUDNR010004581.1:19609-30452 GCA_958430865.1 Entrophospora sp. SA101 | reverse complement strand
AGAGTTTCTCGGTGGTGAAACTGCTCACGAAGGAAAAATTTGTCGTTCTTGTTTAGGAAAAAAACAAAGAGGAGAAAACGCACCTCCAAATCAAACTAGCCAAGCCCAAACTCCGAACCAAAATCAAACAAAGTACAGGCAATGAGAAAACGAAAAAAATAAGGGCGAAAAGAGAATACTTTCAAGAGAACTAAGACGTAAACAGAGCAAAAGAAATAGTTATCTTATTCAATTTATTATTAATCTTGCTGTTTTACAATGATTATTGCCTTTAATCACCTATCTTATTTATTGAATCCAACTTAAAGAAAAATTGAAAGTTCAAGCTCTCAACCATCCCGAAGCAGGATTAGCTACGGAAATTCCTTTTGGCAAAGTAATCAGGGATTTTTTTAAAATATTAACTTCCGAGACTTATGTTTATGGTGGTCATAACATTATTATCAGTCTTGTTTGAAAAATAGGAATAATAGCGGCTTTTTTGCTTCCGTTAGGGCTTTGGGTTTATAATTTAGTGAGATTTTTAAGCGCTAATGGAGAAATTAAACAGTTAGAGACTGAAATTAAGGAATTGGAAAGTTAAAAATTAACTTAATGTTTGTTTGAAAAACGACAATAATTTTGAAAAAAGTGGTTTATGAAAATTGATAAGCAAAAAAAAGAAAGTAATTGACCAGCCGACTTATACCTAGAAGGCAACGACCAATTTCGGGGTTGATTTAATTCTTCTCTTATTACTTCTACCATTTTAACTAATAATCCTCCTTATCGGCAAGTGGTAACGCACGGGTTTGTGGTGGACGAGACCGGAAGAAAAATGTCAAAGTCCTTAGGTAATGTTATTGAGCCCAGCGAAATTGTCGAAAAATTTGGCGTTGACGTGGTTCGTTGATGAGTAGCCAGCACGGATTTTACCAAAGAAATAAAAATTAGCATCCCTCTGCTCCAAGAAGTTCAAGGTAATTACCAAAAAATTCGCAATACTTGCCGCTTTCTTCTGGGCAATCTTTCCACTTTAACTAATGAAAATCAATTAGCCAAAGAATTAGAACCAATAGATGAATGAGTTTTAACTAAGTTAGCTAAATTAACCGTTTACAGCCAAGAAAATTACCAAAAATATAATTTTAACTTAATTTACCAAGCCCTTTTGCATTTTTGTATCAATGATTTAAGTTCTTTTTATTTGGAAATTAGCAAAGATAGTTTATATTGTGATAGTTTAGAAAGCCCCCGGAGAAAACAAATTATTACGGTTTTATATTACCTTTTAGCCGGATTATTGAAAATCATTGCTCCTTTCTTGCCTTTTTTAGCGGAAGAAGTATACGAAAATATTCCTTTTAGCTTTGGTTATGCCGAAAAAGAAAGTGTACTATTTTTGCCTGATTCTCAATTTCTGTTAACCGCTGGGGAATCAAACACAGAATTAATTGAGGATTTTCTTTTATTACGCCAAGACATTTTTTCGGCTTTGGAAAAAGCCAGACAGGCCAAAATAATTCATACTAACTCCCAAGCCCAAGTTTTAGTTATTCCGAAAGAAAAAGCAAAAACTTCTCAGTTCACTTCATTGAATTTAGCCCGTTTACTGCTGATTGCCCAAATAAAATTTATAGAAAAAAAATCTCAAACTGATTTTTACGAGGAACAAAATTACACAGTAAAAGTAGCAAAAACCTCTGCTGCTCGTTGTGTTCGTTGCTGAAATTACGAGGAACTAAAAGAAGAAACTTGTTCTCGCTGCTGAAAAGTGCTTGACAATAATGTAAAATAATACAAATACGGAGAAGTCTATTGAGTAAAATTTGATGAGGAAACTGTTGGAACTGAACTAAAAGGCGACCATCCAGGAGTAATTATTTCGGATAATTGATATAATGAGGAAGGAAAAAGAGTAATTGTTATGCCTTGCTCCGCTACTTTAAAGCCAATTTATCCCTTTGAAGTATTTGTTCCCAATTTAGCCGATAATGGGCGAAATGGCAAAGTCATGGTCGACCAAATAAAAAGCATTGACAAAGAAAGATTGCTCGGGCGAGCAGTCAACCGCTTAAATGAGGAGCAACTAGCCAAGGTTAACGAGATATTATTTAAACTCTTAAAACTGAAATTTGGCAGCTTTCAGGCCAAATTATAATTCTTAAAAAATTTATTATAATGACTAACAACGCACAACAACATATCAACCAAATCACCAAAAAAAACAAAATCAAATATTTAGATATCAGCAATAGAGACCTAAACAGCACCGCTGATTTAAGCGAATTTACTAGTCTCCAAAGTTTAAATTCTTATATAACAATAAGTTTGAGGAATTAAAGACAAAAGATTTAGGGTTGTTTCCTGGCAAGGAATAGCATTAATAAATTTTCATCTCGAAGATGAAAAAACCAAAAAAATTATACAAGATATTTATATTTGCGCGTATACGAGAACCATTCATAATTTTGCTATAAGTATATTTTAGGTATAGCAAGTAAAAAAGATTAAAAATAACCAATAAGGAAAAAATAAAAAATGATTACTAAGGCAGAAAAAAATGGATTGCCAAGTTTTGTGCGAGTAGTTATCCAAAATGAAAAAGGCGAATTGCTGGTAATCTTGGAAAAAAAATGGAACTGTTGAGTTTTTCCAGGTGGCAAAATAGAGCCGAACGAAACACCCGAGGAGGCTGCTAAAAGAGAAGTTTTTGAGGAGACTAATTTAATAATTGAGAACTTAAAAATAGTTGCCGAAAAGGTTTTTTCTGGAAAAAATCAGAGCCATACGGGTTATCTTGTTAAGGCTAATAAATACTCGGGGGAGATAAAAATCAAAGAATTAGAGAAGATTACTGATATTAAATTTAAGCAAATAGATTATGAATTTGCTATCAACAGGCTTTTTTTTGCTATTGCCTTTTGAATTGAATAGCAAGAAAAAACTCAAAAAATTTTGTTCCAAAATTAAAAAAAGAAATGGACTAAAATTGCTTTATTCTTTCAAAATGTCTTTGTTTTTTTCAATAAAATCATGATTGGGCTTTCAATTGCTTCCTTGTTCAATTCTTTTTAAAATTTCTTTGGTCTCTTCGGTAAGTCTTTTGGGAATAACTACTTGAAAATGAATATAAAAATCACCGCGGGAACTGCGACCAATGCCTAGATAACAGCCCCGATTTTTTAAAGTGTAGTAATCGTCATTTTGGGTGCCTGCCGGAACCCGAATTTTTTCTAAGCCTTCAAGAGTTATCACTTCCACATAATTACCCAAAACGGCGTCTAAAAATGAGATCGGAAGTTCAACGTGAATGTCGTTTCCTTTCCGTTGAAAATAACGGTGTTTTTTTACTTCAATTTCAATGTAAATATCCCCTTTTTCTGCTCCGTATCAACCATCATTACCCGCGTTTCTCATTCGCAGTTGCTTGCCTTGTACACCCCGCGGAATATCAATGGCAATAGTTTCTTTTTGCTTAGTAAATTTTTTCCCTAAACAGACCGGGCATTTTTTGGTAATTACTTGCCCGCGGCCTTGACAATCAGGGCAAGTAGCCCGAGTGTAAATATTTTCCCCAAAAAAAGTCCTTTGCACCATTTGCACGACCCCTTTACCTTTACAAGTCGAACATTTGGAAATGTGTTTTTCCGAGTAAGCACCCGTTTGCTTACAATGGACGCAAGCTTTGTCTAGTACAAGAACTATTTGGTGAGTAGTGCCTAAGGCGGCTTCTTTAAAATTCAAAGTGAATTTAATCAAAATATCTTCTCCTTTTCGGGGTTGTCATTCGCTGGCGGTGGTCCGTTCTCTGCGGGAATGACCCCCGCCAAAAATGTCTTTAAAAATATTGCCGAATATAGAAGAAACATCATCCTCAAATCCTTCAAATCCCCCGCCCGCTCCGGTCTGAAAGCCTTCGGCGCCAGCCTGTCCATAGCGGTCATAATTTTGCCGTTTTTCTTTGTCCGACAAGACACTATGGGCTTCGTTAATTTCTTTAAATTTTTCCTCCGCGGCTTTTTTTTCACTTTCGGGTTTGCCAGCATAGCGGTCAGGATGATATTTTAAAGCTAATTTTCGGTAAGCTTTTTTGATTTCGGCTTCGGAGGCGTCTTTGCTTGTTCCCAGGACTTCGTAATAATCTCTTTTTGCCATAGTTCAATATTACTCTTTGATCCCTAAAAATTTTACTAATTCTTTGGGTTCGCTTCGTAATTTTTGGAAAACTTCGGGATTATTGCGGACTAAATATTGATAAAATCTTTTTCGGCGAGCAATTTTTTTTAATAGGGCTCTTTTGGTCGGAATATCTTTTTTGTTCTTGGCAAGATGAGATTTTTCTTTTTCAATTTCTTCGCTCAACAAAATTATTTGGAAGGTAGTTGAACCAGTATCTTTTTCGTGTAATTGGTATTTTTTAATTATTTCGGCAGTTTGCACCATATATAAATGATTTTAACTCAACTGCTCCTTATTTTCTTGAATATTTTCGGGTATTTTTTTCTCTTTTTCTTCGTATTCGCCGATTGCTCTAACCAAAATTAATCAATGAAGCAAACTTAAAAATTACTGTATGGATAAAATTAGCAAAAAACAACTAGTTAGCAAAAATTCAGTTTCTAACTAAAAAAAAATTTTATTAACAAATGCCTGGTTAGCTCAGCGGTAGAGCGCTCGGCTGTTAACCGAAAGGTCGGAGGTTCGAACCCTCCACCAGGCGCCATTAAATTTTTTTAATATGAACCAAAAACAACAAAAAAACAGTAAAATCGTCTGGGGAATTATTGGGGTGATAATATTTTTAGCCATTGGTGCTTTTATCGTTTATAAGATGGTCCAAGCAAATAAAGACAAAAAAATTTCTTCTAATCAGACAACAGAAAGTAATGATAAACCCAGCCACACAAGTCCTCCGCAGACAGATTCGCCAACTCCTTCTCAGGAAGAGGAATTAGAAAAATACTTGCTAGAAAAAAGATTAGATTTAAAGAAGTATTTTGTTTTTAATTTGGGCAAAGAAGTGAAAACTAGCCAGCAAGCAGAAACAAAAGGCGAAAATGTTCGCTCAATTTCAACAAGTTTAAGCAGTGACCTTACAAAACTAACTGCTTCTTACGAGAAAAAAGCCGAAGCAAAAGGATACGGAATAATAATTGGAAAAATTGAAGAAATAGGTGGAATTACTGGATGAAGGACTCCCAAGCAATTCATTGCTTTTCTCGGCAAACAAACTAATAAAGCAGATAGTGATTGATTGGGCGGCAAACTAGATGAAAAAATTAAAAATGGACAAAATTGTTATGTAGTGTTCGAAAAAGACGATGAATTTGAGGATGTTTATTTTGCAAGAGGTACAGTTGATGAAAAAGGTAAAATATGACTTGCTCCTACTAACAATATCTTTCTACGAATGAAAGCTCCTACTACTCACATTTTCCAAACTAAAAAAGCAGCAATTGATTTTCTGAAAGATAATGACCCCGCTCTGATCGGAAAATTTGAAAAGCCAAAAAATTAGCAATTTGTTTTTGCGTTTTCAACATACAAAAATTAAAATTTATTTAAAATGCCCACGAAAAAATTCAAGTATCATTCCTTATTAATTTTTATCTTTTTTTTTCATTTATTTTCGGTGGTTGTTTGTGGATTTAATGATGTAGCAAGAGCGTTAGCAAAATCGAATGCGAATAAAGGCTTTGCTGATTTAAAAAACATTAGTTTTTGATTTTGGTTTTTTACTTGGTGGTCAGCTTGAACTTCTTTAATTACTTTTTTTTGGGTGATTTATCGACTAATTAAAAAAAACAATGTTGCTTACTGAACCCAGCTTTTTGACTTGAATGTGGTAATTCTTAATTTAGTTAGCGGGATTATTTTTACTACGGGTTGAATTCTAGGTGCGATTACCTGTGGCAAAGTAAATCTCCTAACTAATGTTCCGCGCCAAGGGGGATTAGAAAGTTTAAGCAAAATACCGATTGGATTGCTAGGGTTAAACGCCAAACAAGGTTGAATAATTTATAATATCACTTGGCACATTATCGCTCCCTGCTTAGTAATTTATTTTTTTTGGAAATTTAGTGCTACTGATTTATTGAAAAAAAGGATGAAAACTTCTTTACTTGTTTCACTTTTTAATCCCATGATTTATTCTCTCTATATTTTTTTGCGTCCAGTAATTGATTACCGAAATAGTTATCAATTTAAGATTGAAAAAGTATCTTATTGTTATCCACATGATTATCCTTTTCGTTTTCTTAACAGACTTGCCGGACAGCCTACTTGAAAAGGAGATACTTATAAAAACACCTGATTGAAACAAATTTTTTGAATAATTTTAGTGCTTGGCGCTGCTTATTTGGTTTATTCCTTGCTGGCTTATTATTTAATCAAATGAAAAAGTTCGACAAAAATAGAGAGGTTAAGTTAGCAAAAAGCAGATTTATTACCTTATACATTTTTTGCTAAATTTTATAACCAGTATAATGGTAAAAATTAAAAATTCTTTTTTAAAAAAGTTGCTAGTAATTCCGTAAAAGTGGTAAACTGCGATTTTTGGCGTTTATCCCCAATTCACCGTAATCTACCGACCAAAGCGTCGCCAACAAAGGGAACTTCACCGTGGTCAGCCCCAATAAAAAAATAACAATTAACGTATGGCCGATTAGCTGGGTCTTTTTGAAAATGTTGCCAAATATTGTAAGAAGCCTTTCAAGAAGTAGTGAAGTCAGCGGTGCCGTGAAGTAAAAGCAGTTTGAGGGATAATTTATCGGGCAGAGCCGAAAGCGGATTTATTTCCTCTAAATTTTGGGCGGCGGGCACGACATATTTCAAAAAGCGGTTAGCAGCCAAGTAGCGCCAGGAATTGCTATTTGCCTTTCCCGTCAAACGTCTCATTTGGGCGGAAAAACTATCAAAAGGGGCTTCGCAAATGAGAAATTTCACTTCGGGATGCTGTTTTTGAAATAAACCTAACCAAAAAAGCAAAGTTGCTGCTCCCATCGAAAAGCCATAAAGACCAATTTGTCGCGGTTGGCAATATTTTTGGGTTCAAGTAATAACGTCTTCCAAATCATCGGCTTCAACTTTTCCTAAGGTAGTATAAGATTTGCTAGAAATTCCGTGGCCTCGTGCGTCATAAATTACTACCTGATAACCCAATTGGAGAACTAAATGAATACAGTAGAATAAACTTCAACGATTGTTGGTTACCCCGTGGCAAAAAACTATTAATTTATCATTATTTTCGTTAATAACCAAGGGACGAATACTGCTACCCCGGAGAACTATTGCGTCCTTAGTCGACAAAATTTGAAAATCTCTTCATAAGCCTAAATTTTGGTAAAAAGAAAAATAAGTCTCATAACGAGAGACGACAATAAAATTTTGCTTGGTTCCCAACTCACTCCTAATTTTGGCGTTAACTTGGTTCACCGATAATTCGCTTTCTTCAATTGTTCCCTGAGAACGAGGGAAAGCTCTCTTCTTTCAGAAAAAGAGAAACATTTTTTTAATTTTGCCAAACATAAAAGGATTTTAAGTGCTTTTTGTGAGGATTTTCAAGGTTGAAACAATAATTTTGCTTGGAATAGTTATTTGAATTTTCCGATTAAAAAAATTATATGAACAACTTTAAAATAATCAACTACATTAAAATCAGAGAAGCCTGAAAAGACACTTTAAGAGCCAAGTCTAACGCTTTATCTTCAATTTGAAATGGTTTGTTTAGATTTGGAATTTTTTTGGCTTATTGAGCAGTAGAGAAGTTTCTTCTAGACTACGATAAACTTTATGCCCAAAATCCTGATTATAAGTATGTGTTTTATCTTGGTTTAGCCCTAGGAATATGAGGAATAGTGGATGCTCTATGAGGAGTTTATAACTATTTTCAAGCTAGTCAGCAAGCAGAGCAGTTAAGAAAACAAGTTGAACAATTAGAAAGGGAACTAGAAAACTAATGATAAACTACAGCAACAGTTTTTAACTTTATCTTTCTTATATTGGTTTTACCTTGCTTTTTCTTTTAAGTAAAATTATCTGTTAAGCAAATGGTACGGGACAAGGGACTTGAACCCTCACGCTTTAAAGGCACAAGAACCTCATTCTTGCGTGTCTACCATTCCACCAATCCCGCGAGTTTTCCTATAAGCAAATTTTAATAACTAGCAAAAAATCTATTTATAGTAAAGAGGTGTAGTTCAATGGTAGAACGACAGTCTCCAAAACTGAAAATGGGGGTTCGATTCCTCTCACCTCTGCCAATAATCAAACCAAAATCTCTAAAAATATATTAAATGGCACAAAAAAAATCCAAAGGCGATATCTCCTTGATTTGTCAAGAATGTTTAACTAAAAAAAAAACTACTCACCGGAATTACCGCACAACCAAAACGAAAGAAATGCAAACACAAAATTTGAAATTAAACTTGCGAAAATATTGTAAATTTTGCCAAAAAACCCAGTCTCACAAGGAGGGAGCAATTAAATAAATGATTAAAATTCGTTTAGCCTTGCGCGGAAAGAAGCACCAACGTTCTTACTGGATTATTGCTGTTGACAGTCGCAAGCCGAGAGACACCGGAAATTATTTAGAAAAATTGGGGCATTATAACCCGCGGACCAAAGAAATAAAATTGAATAAAGAAAATATCCAAAAATGAATAAATAATGGGGCACAACCTACCCAAACTGTAGCCGATTTAATTAAAAATTATTCATAAAAAACACATTTTAACATTCTATTATTTTTTTCGCATTATTCAACTCTCATTGTAAATTTGCCAAGTCGTTCAATTTCTTAACTAAAAATACCATTATGATATGGTTCTGCCAAATAAACTCTCTCTCTCTCTCTCTCTCTCTAACAGGGACTTTACTTATTGGTGCTTTGCTGGTGTAATTGCCGCTGGTTTAGCAGTTTTAGCTTTCCGGCAACAGAAAGAAAAAATAATCCATTCTTGAAAAAAAGAAAAATGGAAAATTATTGGAACAACTCTTTTGTATGCTTTTCTTTGATGCCTTTTGGCTGGCTTATTAAGACAATTAGTCAAAATTCTTGCCGAAGGAAAGCAAATTGAAAAGCCGCTCAATCAGCAATTAATAGAAGGGGAGATGCAGCAGCAAAAATTTTCTTTTTGGGGTCAAGCGTTATTAGGTCTCCGAATAATAATTTGGGCTCCTTTTTTCGAAGAATTAGTTTTTCGTTGGCTAGTTTTTGAAACTTTTGGCAAAAATTACCTTAGTGTTCTAATTTCCACTCTCACTTTTGGCTTTGTTCATTATTGAAGTGGACAAAGTATGGTTTTTTCGTTGCCCTATCTAATAATGGGATTTGCTCTTGCTTGCCTTTATCGAAAAAAAAACTACAATATATTATGACCAATGGCTTTTCATTTTTCGAATAATTTAGTAGTTTTTATTTTTATGCTCATTAGTTTGTATAGACATTAAAGTAAAAAAATCAAGTTTTGGCGGGAGCAAGAAATTAATATCATGGTTTTTTTAAATAGAATTTAATTTTTTGACTTACTAATTTCTTCAATGATCGAGGCGTGGCTGTCATGTCGACCAAACTTTTTTTCTAGTTTAGCAAAAATAAGACTAAAAAGCAAAGCACTAAGAAAAATCAAGCAGACTAAATAGCAGCATTGGAAAAAGCGCAAGTCAAAAGCAAAATTTTTTCACCTCAAATGTTTGCGGATATAGGCTCGGTAAGTTTTTTTTTTCATAATTATATTAATTTTTGTCTTCCAGTTAAATTTTTCTTGTTTTTTCCACCTTCACTAATCCAAAAATTTTTCAGCTAATCCTTAACAGGCTAGTTAAAATTATATATATGAATGGAAACTCTGATCCCCGAACTAAATGAATGATTCTTTTAACGGTCGGCTTTTTGTCCTTTCTTGTGAGTTTTGGTGTTTGAATTTGGCGTTTAATTGATTTATCCCAAAAAGAAAGTAAAAAATCTTTCAAAAACAGCACGTGATTGACTTTTCTGATGCCGTGGGGATTTGCGGTCCCTCTTATCTACATGTCGACAATTGGGGCAATACAGGCGGCTTTGGCTGGTGCTTCCTGGTGAGTTTACCCAACTATCGTTTTTACGGCGATGGATGTGGCTTTTCTAGCGGCTGGTATTGTGGGCGGCTCTTTGTTAGGCAAAGAAGAAGAGCCAGCAGCCGTAATTTTAAAAAAAGACGAGCCAAATTTTCAGTGTGGTATTTGTTATATCAAGTATAAAGAGGATTTGCTCGGTGCTGAAACTGCCCGCGAAGGCAAAATTTGTCGTTTTTGCCTAGATAAAAAACAAAGAGAGTTAAGATAATTGCTTTGATAACCGCAAAAATTGTTCCTAATAAAAACTTTTCTCTTAAAATAATTTATAATGAGTAATGCTACTTATCAATTGATTAAAAATTTAGCAGAAAGAGAAAAAATTGAAGAAGGTCAAGTCATTGAACTATTTATTTCCGCCATTCAAGAAATTTATCGGCAAAAAGCAATTGATCCCAAGGAATTGCGGGTGATTTTTAATACCAAGGAAAAGCAATTTTTGGCTTATCAAGTTTACCAGATTGTGGAAAAAATTAACGACCCCGGTCAGGAAATTACTGCTGAAAGTGAATTACTCCAAAACAAAAAAGCCCAAATTCAAGATAATTGCTTACTTTTGCCATTAAATTTGAAAAAAATAGCCAATTATGAAGAAATTTTGCGACAGTTCCGTCTTTCTTTACAAAAAAGTCAGCAAAAGAAATGATACGAGGAGTTTTTGCCTCGCCAAGGAAAAATTGTGGAAGGAACCATTCGCGAAGTTTATTCTCATTATTGTTTAGTAAATTTGCTAGGAGGAAAAGGAATT
>CAUDNR010004581.1:0-13429 GCA_958430865.1 Entrophospora sp. SA101 | reverse complement strand
ATTTCACCGCCATCCTCGTCGGTGCCAGTTACTTCCTCAACAGTGATTTCCCTAGAAACATGCGGGTCAGTGAAGTTGGTATTTCCCATTCATCATTTTCGGAAATCGCTGTAATATTCTTCCCCCTCGCCTGGATTTTGGTCTCGGTATGTGGGTTTGTATTTTAGTATCTCTAATAAAGCTGCTTCGGATTGGACGGTCGCATTAAGTTCATTGTACTTTTCAATTAATCAACCAACCGAATTCCCGTCTGGGATGTCAGCCAGAGTGTAAAAAACACCCGTCGGACGACCACTGCTATCAGTTTTCTCACCCATTTTATTCTTTTGCAAATCCTCTCAGAAAGGTGCTTGTCAATCTTTCAAAGTCTTTTCATAGCCCAGCACTTCCGACATTTTTTCCTGCCGTTGGAATTTTCGTTTGTTGCTTTCTATTAAAGTTTTTAAATTTGTCGCTTCACCAAGTTCATTCCGAATATCTTTAATTGATACCCTTCCTAAAAATTTATCATTGAGTATTTCTTTTCATCCGTTTTCAGTCAGCGGATTAATTCCAATTTGATTTTCGATTTCTTTCAAAGCATCTTTGTAAGTTTGAGCGTTTTCCTTGGTTATTCCTAATGCTTTTATTGCTTCGTAATTTTCTTTGTCTTGTTTATACTCGGTTAATTTTTCATTATTGAGAGAACCATCCTTATTTATCAATTCATTTAATTCCTCAACACCCAAACCATCCTTAGGAGTAAATGTAAATTCTGATTCAATTAGTAAAGAAGTTTTATTACCCTTTCCGCCCCATTTAAAAGTAGTAAATTCTAAATCTCCTCGGTCGTCTTTCTTTATTCCACCGCTAACATTAAGCCAAACAAATTCAACTAACTTACTATCAAAGTTTTCCGAGGCAACTTTTCATTTTTCTTTTCCCTTTGCTGTCGAAATTTTTTTTTGAAATTTTATATCTTTTATTTTCATCGTTATATTACTAATATTTTTAGTCGCTTTTGTTAAAATTTCTTCTTTTCACTTATCTAATTTTAGATAGGGAACACTTTTAATTACTGTTCGATAATCATAATTTTCTGGGTTCTGACCTACCAATAAACAGTGTTTATCCAACTCACCGATAATTTCCTGCTGTTTTTGGTCGGCCGCAAGACATTTATCTAATTGGTGTAAAAGTCGAATGTAATCAGTAAAATCTGAGCTTTTGTCATTAATAGCGGGAATAATTTTTGGTGCTTCGGACGCTGCGAAAACTCCTTTTTCAAAATATTCCTGAATTAGTTCGGTAAATTTGCCTTTAATTATATTTTCCTTTTCTTTTAATTCTACAATTTTTTCGCTGTGATTTCCGCTGGCTCCCTCAACTCCCGCCTTTACTTTTTCGGTCAAAAATTTAATTCGTCAGTCTATTTTGACAATTATATCTTCTTGTAAGTAACCTTTTACTACTAACTGCTTGGTATAGTGGGCTTTGAAGATAAGTTCAGTTTTTTCGTCGCGACCCAAAACATCGAGCAAATTATAAATTTCATCTTGGTAAGCCTGAGCCTTGGTTAAAAAATCAACCCATCAGTCCGGGCTTGGTTCAGAAGTTTCCGCCAGAATTTTTGCCAAATCCCGTAGTGCCGAATTAAATTGCCTGACCCTGGCTTGAAGTTCCACCGAATCTTTATGAATCTTTATTTTCTCTCCGAAAAAGTTAAAAAAAATAAACGCTCCTTTTACTAACTCTCACGCTCCCTTTATTAAACCTAAACCCATAGTTTATTATGGCGATAAATGTTTAGGAGCAGAGAGAGAGAGAGAGAGAGAGAGAGAGAGACGATTTTTTTGTTTATTGTTGTCATAAAAATGATTTTACCACTTTTTAGTCAAGCACTCTTTATATTAATAAATAAAAATTAGCAACTCAAAAAAAATAAATCCGAAAATTTATATAAGTAAAACAATAAAAATAACTTATGCCACGAGACAAAGAATTTGAAAAGGCTCTCCAAGCAGCCGAAGACCCGAAAAACATCGGTCAAGGTTCCTGAGCTTGTCCGGAAAATCCTACTCCCTCGGAACAAGTCAAATATGAACTTTGTGAAAAGATATTAGGCTATCAGGAGGATAATGAATTATCGGATGAAGTAATGACGAGAAAACTTCACTTAACCCAAGCCGAATTAGAGGATATTCTTTTTTGTCGGATTAGTAAATTTACCCTCGACTACTTAATGAATGTTGCTAGTAAACTGTTCTTGCCAGCCGAAATAAAATTAGTTGTGGAAACTAAAAAAGATATCCATGTCCGCACTGTTTAAATTAGAAAAGGAAGAATTTAGTCAAGTTTACCAAGAGCAACAATGAACTTACTCCTGCTTATTCCCTTTTACTTTTAAAAAAAGGAACATTACCAAAATAACTATCACCGACCACCCTTGAAAGAAAAAGGGTCGGGCGTGAATTACTAAGAAATTAATTTTGAATATCCTAACCAAAGAACTTAATGGTCGCACAAGAATGAGACCACAAAAAGTATGTAGTAAGCGGGAAGTTTTTGTTCGTGAATATATTCCTTATCAAGGTAGGTTTTACCATCTAACTTTTTGATTTGAGGACAATAGTTCTGATTGGTTATGAGTGCGGAACTGTTATCCGATTAGTTAAAAAACCAAAAACAACTTTCGTAACTAATTATAATTAGTGAAAAGATTAGCCACTTTTTTTAATTAAATGTTCTTAGAAATAAAAAAATTCCCTAAAATTTAGTATTAAAAATATTAATTATTAATGAAAACCAAAAAAAATAATTTTCGCTGATTAACTATTTCGGTTTTTTTTCACCTCTTATCGTGCTTTTGTGCCTTTTATTTAGATTCTTATAAATGACCCCACGGCTACCAAGATATTAATTATTGATGTAATTTTTTTTCTTATTGAAGCGTCCAAGCCTCCTTAGTTACTTTTATCTACTTTATTTATCAATTATTGAAAAAATCGTCTCCTAATTATTTTGACAAGATTTTTGACCTAATTGTCATTAATGCCAATATTATTTCCATTAGCATTTTTACCGTGTCGGTAATTGGCGGGTGAACCGCGGCTCCCTATCGCAGCGAAGCCATTAATATATTTTCTTTTCCCGTCGATAGAAAAATATTTTGGTGATGTTATGCGATTATTTGACACTATTTAACTCCGATTTTAACCATTACTTATTTTGTGCGGAGAAAAACCAGCTTAGCCACTACTTATTTTGGCCGCCGGCGACTATTTTGATATAGTTTTTTTCATCCCCTTTTTTATATTGCTTTTGTGCTGTTTCGACCCCGCATTCCTGGCTCCGAAGCCTATAATTTTGGTAGCGGAAAGAGAAAGTCGCCTTATCCTTACTTTTTCTTTGACTGAACCAAGCACGGTCAGAGCAATACTTTCTTGTGGGTTTTGTTAGTCTTGGCGATTATTGGTTTAGGACTATTTTTATTTTGGCTTTCTACCCTATTTTTTTGACGATACACCGGTCATAAATTAAAGTTAAGGAAACCTAAAAAATTTTGACCTAATTCCCACAAGGATAAAATAAAATAAATTACTTAACTGCCGACGCCCATCCGCCACTCCTTTTAACCCTAACCAACCGACCTTGAAATTCCGCCCGACCACGACCCGAATGATGATGAAGATGAGAATGATTAAATATCACACTAAAAAATTTAAGCATAAAATATAATATATGAAAGTCAATCTAACTTCTGTATATTTTTAATAAATTAAAAAGATATGAAAAAAAATTTAAATTTGAGTGTCGAATTAACCACTTACCAAGAAGTAAAACGCACCATTCCCAACGGGCAAGTTAGTTCCCTAGTTGATAGTCTCTTAAAGGAATATTTCAAAAAGAAAAAAAGAGAAGAATTAATTGCTGGTTATAAATCAACCGCTAGAAGTAAAGCAATGCGAGAAGAAGATAAAGTTTGAGAAGGAAGTATCGAAGACGGAATAAATGAGTAAAGCAATTAAGAAAACCCCGAAAAGGGGAGAAATCTGATTAGTGGATTACAATTACAAACCCAAGCAAGGCAAAGAAAAAGAGTTAGAAATCGCCAGTAAGATTAAGAAAATTAGACCTTCCTTGATAGTTAGCAATGACGCCCAAAATGAGTTTGACATAGAGATAATTGTAATTCCGTTAAGTAGTCAAGAATTAGCAAGAATTCGCCCTCACGAATTACTCATTAAGAAAAATAAAGAAAACGGCTTGGATGAAGACAGCAAAATTTTATTTAATCGTTTACGGAATATTGAAAAAGATACTCGTCTCGGAGATGACAGGATTGGAGTGGTAGACCAAGAGATTATGAAAGAAGTAAAAGAAAAGTTAAAATTAGTGCTAGATTTGGAGGATTAACCACTTAATTCTGTTAAAAATTCCTTAATACTAAATCTTAATAAAAGAAAAATTAAGGGAATATAAAAGGGGAACTGAATAGCCCAAAAACGACAAAAGGGAAAAATAGAGGTCGAACCCAGCCCAAAAGCAGAACCCTTAAAAAAATTTCGAACCCGAAATTACTTAACAAACTCTTCCCTTTTTTACCTTTAAAGAGAAAAATTGTATAATATGAAATTAATAATTTGGTGGCTGACCTTAATGGTTTCTTTACCTTTCCTTTACTTGTTTTGGTGAAAGAAAAATTGACGCTTACTAATTGGTGTGGTTATTATTGCGGTTGCCGCCCTAGGAATTTTTCTGCCCGGTGCGATTGCTTATTCTTTGGTGAAAAGACAATGAGAAAAAGAATACCACGAAAAAAAAGAAAAAGCCACCCAAATAAATCAAAAATTAACTGCTAGTCTCGATAAAGTTTCCAAGTCAGAAAACAGTTCCCAAGAGCCAGAAAAAACTCGACTAGAAAAAGAGATAGTGGAATTAAATAAAGAAATAGCCGAAATTTCCCAACAAATAAACGAAAACAAGGACCTCATCAAAAATAATTGAGAAAGAATAAAGAAGCAATTAATAAGAATCAAAAAAACCCGTGAATGAGTTCGCAAGTGAAGCGGAGAAAAAAATCCTCCGCCGCTTCTTCTTAGCAGTGAAGAACTTAGCCAAGAATGAACCAAAGAACGCTACTGAGGTAAATACGCCGATAATGTTATTGATTTTAGCCAAAAGGAGAATAACCAAGCCAAAACAGTTGAGGAAAAAATTTTGGAAATTATGAAAAAGAGTGAAGAGCAAAGGAATTCAACCGAGTTTTTCCCAGTCATTTTATTAAAAAATCTCGACCAAATTACTAATTCCGAAGTAGAAAAATTGCTTTTATCACTTTTGGACCCACCACCGGACACTAATTTGTGAAAATATCACAAGGAAATAGGGACTGGCACCCACAAAGAGAGTGTCGAGTTAAACGTTTATTTACCACAATTTATTTTCATTGTCACTACCTCTACTTCCAATTCAAAATTAGCCCCTGACCTCCAAGCCAAGTTAAAGCCAGTGGAACCATTTTTCGATAAATATTTTTGAGTTTTATTTTTTTCCTCCTTGGTTGCCGAAATTATTATTTTCTGATTAATTATTCACCACCAAAAAACCCAAAAGAAAGTTAGTACCAACTTTTTATCTAAATCCTAGCAAGGAGAAAAATTTAAAACCCGCTCTCCCGAAAAATAGCCAAAATCGATAAACAAATCGCCCAGGAGCTAACTAAATCTAATTTCTAAAAAAGGAGGAGGGGGTATAATACTCCCCTCCTCCTAATAGTCGAGATTAAACCTATATTGTGCCAATAAAAATACTTGCTTTATGGAAAAAGAAGATAATTAATTTATTTTTTTGTCAATAACTTCACTAATTCTTTTTTGTCAATTCCTCGCTTAATTTTTTCTTGGTAGTTTTTATATAGTTTCTGACAATTTTCTATAATTTTTTCGGCTTCCTGTTTATTTCCCCAGCCGTGAAGAATTACTTCTTTTCCTTCCAATTCTTTATAGCGTTGGAAAAAATTATTAATTTCGGCTAACTTGTTTTTGGCTATATCTTTTAAATCATTAATGCCGCTGAGTCGCGGTTCTACGGCGTTTACTGCTAATATTTTATCATCTTCTTCGCCATCAATCATTTTTAAAACTCCAATAATTCGAATCGGCACGTAGCAAGGAAAACTTACTGGATAAATAGTTAAGCAAATCACATCCAACGGGTCACCATCATAGTCTAAGGTTTCGGGAATAAAGCCATATTCTTCGGGATAGTGCATAGCCCCGGCCAAGACTCGGTCTAATTCTATTTCCTTAGTATTTACATTATATTCGTATTTATTAAGCGAACCCTTGGGTATTTCGACAAACATTTTCATATAAATTAATTTTAATTCTTAGGAAAGGTTAATTGTTAAACAATTTTCTATATATTAACCAAAAAAGAATTATTTTGCTAATATTTTTCGAAAAAAACTACCTTAATATTTATTATGAACCACGAATTAATAAAGACTACTCAGGAAACTCCTAAAAAAGAAGTAGTAAAAACTTATTACTGTGCTCTTTGTGAAAAGGAAATACCGCTAGGACAAGAAGTAAAAATTATCGAACCGTCCACTTATTATTGGGGTAATCAGGGACCTTATTATTATCGTTCGCGTCGGTGGGGCGGAAATCGCTGACCGTCGAGTTATATTGTGGATGACAACTCTGGCTATGATTATGGCTATTGGGCTAACCCGACCGCAATTTTTTATCTGTGCTTTTCTTGCTTTAAGGCTTATCGACACCAGCGAAAAAAACTTCAAAAAAGGCAATTAAAGGCTACTTTACTAATTATACTAGCAATTTTTAGTTTTACTATTTTACTTACCTTTATTATCATCTGAGCGGTGCGAGGGACGGGATATTAATTAAAAACTTTTTTCAGAAACTAAAATAGTAAAATAAGTATATTAAAATAAAAACATGACAATACTGGAAATAATAAAAAAATACAAAATAAACAAAATTCTAATTAATACCAAACAGTTTCAGTTAAATAATTGAAAAGTCAAAAAAGAAAGAAAAATAGACCGATATGGCGAAGAATATTTTAACCGAGAACTCACTCTATTCAGCACCGAAATCGAGGGACTGAAAGCGGAAAATGAAAACCTGATGAACGAAGCAGTTGAGTTAGTAAAAGCGGAGTTAAGGTCAACCAACTTAGACACCGACCAAAACTTCATTAATGAATTAGACAATCGCCTTACTCAGCAATGTTTATTAATCACAGCCGGTCGTAATTTAGTACCGCGAGCAATTTTAATTAAAGAAAACATAGAGAAAGAGAAAGAGAAAGAGAAAGCCGAGTACTTGGGACAAATTAACGCTAATCTCAACCGAGAGAAAGAAGAATTATCCAGACAATCAAACGAGAGAGGTAATCAACTCAACCGAGTCCACGGCATAATTACTCAACTGCGAGAAATAATTGCGGAAAATCAAAGAGAAAAAGAGGAACTAACTACCAGTTTAGAAACCAAGCAAACTAAAATTGAAGAATTAAGAACTTATCTTCGGGCTTGAACTAAGTTAGCGGAAGCTTGAAAGGATGAAAGGGAAAGATTAGAAATAGAATTAGATGACACCGACCAAAAATTATATGAAAAAAACCAGCAAGTTAAATCCTTAAAAAAAGCCCTAAAAAAATTACAGTTTAAACCTAGTCAAGGCCAAGCCGTCCAAACTGATAACCACAATAATAGTTGAACCAATTATTTTTGAGATAAAGGTCAAGCCACCCTTAATCAATTGAATAAAGTCAAAAACTATATCGCAAAAAATCCCGAGGCTATAACTGATACTGTAATTATTGCTAGTTCGCTAATTAGTACTACTTATACATTTAACAATATCAAGGAAAATATTAAGAATCGTTCCATTCAGTCCCAAGTTGCTGATTTAACAGGCAAAATCTCCCCCGCTAACTCTCAGCAATTAGTTGACAGTCGCGGACAATGAGTAGATTATAACGAAACCCATTCTTGATACCACTCACCGCTCCAAACTTTTTCTAATAATTTAGATAAGCGACCCCAATCTTATGTCAATTGAGATGATAAAACGGACACTGAGGAAATTAATTCTGCCAGTTTCAAGTCAGATAAGGAATTTAGCGAAAAACCAGCCCAAGCACGAAAGATTAGCAAATCCGTCGCAAAAAAATGAGCCGAAGAGAAAAAACAATTAAAAAGTGCCATTGCTAAGGCTAATGAAACAATAACTAATCTGACCCAACAATTAAATAGACGTCCCAATATTACCGCCGAGCAGGAAAATTTAATTAACAAGGTGATAACTCTAACTAACCAAACCCAAACTCTTAATGAGGAACTGAAAAATAAAGCGGCTAATAATCTAAATTACCAACAGAAAAATTTAGCATTACAAACTGAGTTAGACAAATTGAATAAAATAATTTCCGCCCAGGAACAAGAATTAACTAAGGAAAAACTAACCAACCAACAAGACCAAGAAACCAAAATTTTACTGGCAACAATTAATAAAAATCCGAACCCACCCAAAAATTCGGCAGGATATATTAACTCTGTTACTGCTGGTGCCACAGTTACGGCTAGTTATTTATTTGGCAAGTCTAGCCAGACCAAATTAGAGCAAGAACTTAACCAAACCCAAACTGATTACCACCACGAACAATGCCAGCATCAACAAACCAAGACCGAACGGGATAATTACCAAACTCAGTATCAGCGAGAGAAAGAACGAGCTGATAATTTGCAAAACTGAAAAGATAATCATAATGATTACGATACTATTAAAGCCGAACGAAATGACTATAAGGGTAAATTAGAGAGTGTGAATAAAAGACTTAACTCGGAATTAAAACTCGGCTTGGTGGGTGAATTAGAGTTAGATAAAATTATTAGCAAAATAAAAGAGTTAATAAATAAGCCTAACAATATTGAGGAATTAAAAGTGGCTAACCAAACTATCACGGATTTAGAAAAACAATTGAACGATGATAATATTCTTTTCCAAAAAATCTCCGCGACAATTAAACAAAGTGATTTAAAAATGTTGCACGACTTAGGCATTACTATACCGCCCCAACTAAAAATCCAACTGGAACAAGCCGCTAATTATCAAGAACTAAGCCAAGCTCGGCAAGCCATAATCCAGCATTACTTAACTCAAAATAGTAGTAATTTGTCAATAATCAGCAACCAAAAAAGTAAGTTAGTCCAACGGCAAAAAGAAGAAAGAATTATTTGAATTAGTTTCTTAGTAGTTAGTTTATTAACTATTGGCGGATTAATAGTGAGGTTAAAGAGTAAGGTAAAAAAACGTTCTCACTAATTACCTTTTCCAAAAAAAATAGGTTAGTGACGTTTCTCTTTTGCCTAACTAGCCAATATTTTTAAATATTTCTCTTACATCACAATTAGGATTTCAAAGAACCGCCAGAAAATTAAATATAATAGTTAGAAGGTTATATTCTTTAACCAAGCAAAAAATTTCTTTCAAAACTTATTTTCTACCTTGCTTTCGGCTTGCCAGGCCAGCCAAACTAACAATAAATTAACTATCAGTCCGGCCGAAGTTATAATTAAATTGTCCTTTCCTTGATAACGAGTATTTCCAAATATCAGTGGTATTTTTCCTAGCTTAACCTTATATTTAAACAAATTAAAAGAGAAACCCGAAGAACCACCAAAACCGAGCCTAATGCACTTAACCTTAAAAGAAAAATAATTAGCAGTTAACGCGTGTCCTAATTCGTGGGGCAAAGTACAAAATAAAGTAATAAAAATTAAATGGAAAAGAGCAATACCTATTTTTTTACTGGTAACATAACATAAATTCCAGCAGTATTTAAAAAATTTCATAACCTTGGAGGAGGCGAAGGGATTCGAACCCTTGAATACTGGTGTATTAGTAGTTTTCAAGACTACCGCCTTCAACCGCTCGGCCACACCTCCCTATAATTATTTTTTCTCGTCTTTGCCAAAAAAATTCCCTCCGCAAACAGTAAAATTTGATAATAACCCGTAATGAAATATAATGAACTATTAAATACTAATGATATTATTCATTTACTAAGTAATCGGCTGAATTTACAACTAAAACAAACCGGAAAAAGTTTATTTTTTCTTTGTCCGTTTCATTCGGATAATACCCCCTCGTTTAGTTTTGACCCAGTACGCAAAATTTTTAAGTGCTTTTCTTGTAATAATTTCAATCACGGCAAAGCCGGTCATATTTTTGATTTTTGAGCCCAATATAAAAAGATTAGTTTGGAACAAGCGTTAGTCGAAATTAGCCAGTTAGGTTATTTTTCTTGGGCGAGTTTACAAAAAAAAAAACAAGCCGAAGAGAAGCCGAAAAGCAAAATTTTTGATTTTTTTTCCTTAGTAACTGATATTTATCAGCATAATTTATTTACTGCTCCGGGGCAAAAATTATTGGTTTACTTACAGAAAAATCGTCAAATAAACAGTGATTTAATTAATCGTTTTTCCTTAGGCGGCACTATCAATAATAAGCAAATAACTAATTTGTTCTATTCTGAGAATAAAAGCGGTTTTTCTCCCGCTGAACTGTCGCTGACTAACCTGTGGCAAGTAACTGATGATAATCGCGTTTATGACTTTTTCTCAGCCCAACAATTAATTTTCCCTTTAACTAATGAAGAAGGAAAGATTGTTGCTTTTGCTGCCCGCAAAATCGAAGTTCTTTCCGGTGAAAGCAAATATTTATATTTGCCAAGTTATTCCCATTATCAAAAGTCTTCTTTGCTCTATAATTATCCCACTGTCAAGCAAAATCTTTCCCCCGAATGTTATTTAGTGGAAGGATTTTTTGATGTTATCAGTTTAACCCGGTTAGGAATAGAAAATTGTTTAGCACTTTCCGGGACGAACTTGTCGGAAAAGCAAATCAAACTTTTAAAAAACTTACGAAAAAGAATGATTCTTTTTTTAGATGGCGACCTAGCCGGCCAAGAAGCTACTATTCATATCGCAACTACTCTATTGCTACGGGAAATTGACTGTGAAGTAGTAACCAATAATTATCCAAATGACCCCGATGAAATTTGTCGTCAATTCAGCCCTGAAATTATTCAGCAACTTCTGTCCCAACGAGAAAATCCTTACTTATTTATTATTAATTATTATTACTCAAAGGAAGAAATAAAAGAAAACCCGCAACGAATTGCTGGTTTTATTCAGACAATAGCCAAAATTTTTCGTCCGTTTAAAGTCGCCGTTCATAATTTCTTAATCGAAAAAGTAAGTTTGTTAGTAGGTTGAAGTCGGGAGGAAATAGAATTAAATTTCTCGCCTAGTAATCTTCCTTCTTTCTACTTCCCAAATTTACTAATAATTTTTTGTCAAGCAAGAATAAAAGAAAAAGAAAAAGAAATAATTTTTTTGGCTTTCTACCAGCGGAGCTACTGACTAATTATTATGTTGCAAAATTATTTTTTTCTCGATAAAACTAACCGCGACTACTACCAAAGTGCTTACAATTATTATATCTCCTCTTTAACTGATAAACCTTTCGCTCAACAAGTTAATCATAACTTAACCAATTTCTCCAAAATTAAACCTGAGAAAAATTATATTAATATGACTTTTCAGCAAATAAACAATATTAAAAAATTTATGCATAATTATGAAAGGAATTAAAATAATTTCCGCCAAAGAAGAAAGAAAATTACTAATTTCCGCCAAAAAAGGAAAAGGTGCCGAGCAAGAAAATGCCATCCGTTCAATAGTCTACTATAATTTAAATTTAGTTAATTATATTGTCAAGCGTTATTTTTCCTTTGCGGGGCTGTCTCCTGATGACCTAGTAGCCGAAGGGGTTCGTTCTTTGCCGAAAGCCATTGAAAAATTTGACCTTGCTAACCAGAATCGCTTTGCGGTTTATGCTGGTTGTTGGATTAAACAATATATTCGTAGTTATATTGAAAAAACGCAATTCATTAAACAAAGTGCTACCAATCCGGAAAAAAAAAGTGTAATTTATTATGACAGTAATTATCAAAATGACGATAAAGAAAGTAAATCTTACTCATTATTAGATACCTTAAATGATAGTGAAAATCCCGAAATGAATAACGAACAAATTCGGCAACGAGATATCACGCAGCAAATTAATAGTTTGATTAATTCTTTAGGCAGTCGAGAAATGATTTTGTTAATAAGGTTACTCTATAAAATAGTTCCGACTAGTTTACTAGATATTTATTACTTAGCGACCGAAGAGGAAAAAGAAATATTACTAAAAGAATTGAAATTGAGTAGTAAAAAAGCCGAGACTTCTCTGATTAATTATTCCTGCCAAGAAAAAAAGGTTAAGAAATTACCAGTGATTCAAAGATACCTCGACGCCTTTTCTCATACCTATAAATTTTCCGGAATAGCCAAGATAATTAATAAATCTGAGAACTACGTACGTAAATTGAAACAAACCAGTTTTACTAAATTACAAAAACTAGCCAAAGAGGAAAATCTCAGTATTTTGCTCTAAGTTAAAACTTTTTGACAACTAGTTATTGGTATGTTATTGATAAGAGTTTTTTTCCCCACGAACTCAATATTGATGCTTACTTTTTGTTTATTTTTATCAATTTGAGCGATTTTGCCTTCATAATTAGTAAAAGAGCCAGCCGTAATTCTGACTAAATCACCCACTGCTAGATTGGTGGCTGGATAATTATTGTCTAGTGTATTTTCTTCTTCGGTTGGCACTTGGTTAAAGAAACTGGCGATTACTTCTTCCGAAACAAAATTAGGTAATTTATTAATTTCTTTAGGCTGCCCTAAAAAGCCGGTTACTTCCGAAAAACCATAAAAAATTCTGACTAATTCTTGGTCCAAATAAGCACGGAAAAAAATATAACCTTTCAATACTTTTTTATTATTTTTCACTACTTTTCATTCGTTTATATAATCCCGCCATTTGCTATTTTTTAATTCCAATTTTATTTTCTCGATAGTTTTTTCTTCTCGTCCACCGCGAACGGAAAGAATATATCAATGATAGTTATTTTGCTCCATCTAATTATTATTAATTGCCGGAAATCCGTGGATTAATGCTCGCAATTTCGTAAAGTTGAAAAACCAGGAAAATATAAAGAAAAATAATTAGAGTGATAAATAGACAACTGGCAAATCGCAAATCAAAAGTTAAAAATTTAAATAATTTATTGTATTTTCGAATATAATTGGGGTGAGTTAACTTCTTTGTCCTTTTCATATATTTATTTTTACTAACTATCCATTTAAGGGTGGGTTTTTATTAAGAAAAAATCATAATTATTTTAACTTAATATTAGAGGGAAATTTTATGTTTTTCTTTTTTGGCAATTATATACAACTTTAAACTAAAATCCAGTTATATATGTTTAGTTTTAAAAGTATAGCAGAATTATTAGCAGT
>CAUDNR010004580.1:15647-33705 GCA_958430865.1 Entrophospora sp. SA101 | reverse complement strand
TTATTAGCGAATAATTTTGGGTAAAGAAGATAAAAGTTTATTTAAATAAAATATTACTATTTTATTTATTTAGTTTTATTTAGTCGAAACTAATTAACTTATTACCAAGTTACTTTTACATTAGGTCGAAACCAAGTTCTTTATATACATGTTCTTTACATATTAGACCGAATTGCGCGAATCCGCTCGGTTTGGGCGATAATAGTACGCGAAACGTAACACGAATTCAGATGATAATAACTTTATTGATAAATAAATAGAATTAATAAAAATAAAAATAATAAAAATAATGAAATAAGAATAGATTAAATAATAATAAAAATAATAGTAATAGAAATAAAATTTAATTGTCCCAGAATTAAGAGATTCGACCAAAAGATCTGCGTCAAAATCTAATTCCGGTAACAGATATAATAAAAAATAGTAATTTAATTTTGAGTTATAACCAAGACCCATGATCATCAATTTTGAATATATTACCATTATCAAATAAAGATTCGATTTCCAACTATACATGAAGCAGTTTCGACCTTATTTCGACCCTATTTCGACCAGATCTGCAAATGATCGAAATAGTTTTGACTTCATGTATATTTCTAACTTAACATTGGAATTTAAAATCTTTATAATTTCGTCCCTATTTACAATTAATAAAATTGGTCAATATTTCTAATAGTAATTGATGATGGTGATAATTTTAATTAAAAAAAAATTTTTTTTACCTCCAGGGACCTGGTAAATCTTTTTTCAGCAGACTTTTGATTTTTTTTTGGTCATTATAATTTAATTTATTTGCTGAATTTTTTGAAATATTAAAACTATTTGTAAATTAGTTATTAACAATAGTAACAATAGTATGATAATATAAACATAGTTTGAAATTGATCAAAATCCTTACTCTATCTTATCCTTGCAGTGTAAAACAATCCACTTCATGCAAGGAGTTGATGGATTTTTGGTTACTTGCTATGTATAGCAAAGGTTTCCCTTTGTAGTTTATTAGTTAATTAGAGATAAATATTTTGAGGGTAAAATATGTTATGTGTTTTATTAGCGATAATAATATTATTATTACAAATGTGTTAGGAAGTATTAATTATTAAATCAATAATTAAAAGATTAAAAGGAGGATTCTTAACTAATTTTGAGGAAATAAAAAAGAAATTAAAAGAGTTACAAGGACTAAATAGTTTGTTATGAACATGATGATCTGACTTGGTCTAAAGCCAAGTCTTTTTATACCTCTTGGGGTATTACAAATAACATGACTTTTACTCTATTTTGTCCAATAAACTATGCTTATTAATGTAAAATAAATATTTGGGTCAACTGAGCATTACAAATAATAATTAATAATTCAAAGTAAATATTTGCATCAGCTGAATAAGTTCTTGAAATATAAATAGAGAAATATGAATATGAATAATTGTACATGTGATACTGCGCAATTTGTGGCGCAGTAGTTTCACAAAATATAATATTAAAAATAAAAATAGAAATGATGTCGTTATCATGTGACTTCCGCAGTAATTTGGTTTGGTTGGATCGGTAACGTGGGACCTCTCTATCGGTCCTTATTTTACTATCTCACAATATAAATAGAAGGTTGATGAAAATTCTATAATACTTGTTAATTGTTGTTTCCATTCAACAAAAAACTGATTCCAGTTTATATTGATGACAGATATTTTCTTTTTAAGGCATGCTTTAAATGCAAGTGTCATGATTTCAAGATCATTCCAGTGAAAAGATGTGTAGTAAGGTGTATCTATATATTTTTTAATTGCCTGTATAACAAATTGATCATACAGACCAAATAATTCTTTTCCATCAAAATCTTTTAAAATAGGTAGCCTTTTCCAAACATCAGTAGGGGTTGCTCCAATATGAGTACAAACACTTTTTCCTTGATAATATATATCAATTTGACACTTTGTGTCATGTATTGATTGGCATATCAAATATTTGTGACTGAAGGATGAATGATAACCAGGACCAGCAAAATTGAACTCTTTTTCATCTGAACTACCAAGTGTTGCTACAAACACTGTGATACCATTAGTAATATTTTCAAATGGAAAAAATAAAATGCCTACTTGCAGTTGTTCAATGAATGTTTCATCATCAAAACCTAAAACATTTGGTCCAGAATAGCATGTTGTTTTATCAAAAAAAATTTTATAATTTTCATTTGTTACTTCACTTGATGTTGAATATATTACTGCATCATCATCAGATTCACATATGTAACCAGGTCTGGCAGTATCTTTGTATTTTGAATTATTCTAATAATGAATTCCTTTTTCATTAAGCTCAACTTAATCCTCTCATTAATTCTTATTGGAAAACATACTCATGTATTTTGAATTTTTTTTGGATCAATAAAATTCCACCAACAAACAGCAACTGGACCATAATGAACATTTCGGTTAATTTCACCAGGCGTTAGGAGTATTCCATTTGTGGTTTTGACATTTAATTATCCCAAGATTTTATATGAAATTGATCGACACGTCTCTCATTAATAGACGGATCGTCAATATTATGCTAAACCCCATAATAATTTAAAAAATTTGTGCATATTTAACGCATAATTACTTTTATATCGTGTAATAAATAATTTATCTTTCATAAAAAAAAGTTATGGATGATATGGATGTAGAGACAGAGGTTAGTACTTAAATATTAATCCTTAATTATGAAGAGCAAAATAGAATTTTTGTTTATAAAGTATCATTTATATTACCATTAGCCTCTCTATTTTTCTTCTTATTTTATCCAAAATGATCCCTTTCCGCACGCATAATTTATTAAAAAATTAAGCAAGGTGAAGTAGGGCATTGTGAAGAAATAATTAGTGATAATGAACTACTTGATGAACAAGTATTTGTTCTTCCTCGTAATCACACACCACAAGCATATCTTGATATGTCAAATACTGATATGGCAAGTATGGATATACATCTTCCAGAAAATAATATTGGTTATAGATTGTTGACAAAGATGGGTTGGAAGGCTGGTCAAGGTTTAGGAAGTTTTGAACAAGGTCACTCATCATCACCTTTTATATATAATATGAAAGACATCTCTTTATTAATTTTGGTTTTTTTCCCAACCTTTAATCTATTAATTAAATAGGTAGAAGAGAACCAATTCGAATAGATATTAAATCTGATAGTTTAGGAGTTGGGAAATTAGAGGAGGAAAATTATTATCATTTTACTAGTACCTTGAAACGTAAAGCATTAGTTAGTGAAAAAATAGCAGAAGAAACTGATGAGGAAAGGCTTGAACGACAAGTAAAATTAAATAAATTTATATGTTTATGTATAATATATAATATATATACACATTATCATTTATTTTTAATTGATTAATTAGAGTAAAGTTCTAAAGAAAGAATCCATAAAAAAAGAATTAGAAACAGTTAAAGCAGCATTTTATTGTGCATTATGTGACAAACAATATGCTAAAATATCTGAATATGAAAATCATTTAAGTTCATATGATCATAACCATCGAAAGGTAATAATTATAGTAATAATAATAGTAGTAGTAACAAGATGATGATATAATAATTAATAATTTTAAATTTTTTCTGGGGGTTGAAAAAAATTTTTTTGTAGAGATTTAAAGAGATGAAAGAAAGTAACCGCAGCATGGTGATAACTGACAAGAAAAGAGAAAAAGAACGTAAAAGACAAGAAAAGGAACTTGCACGAATTCAACAAGCAGCTCTTCAAAGAGCAAATAATAAACTCTTTTGATATATATATGTTCTTTTGTGCTATTTATTATTTATTTATTTTACAATTTTGTTTAGATTTTTCACATTTCAAAAAAATATTTATTCAATATCTATAAGCAAAAAAAACCAATAAATGATTTTCATCATGTTTATTTTGATATGCTATTTAACAACAATATCTTTTCTTTCTGTTCTTGCTTCTGCTTAAGCTTGTATTTGATGAAATATATGAGTTGTTGAACAGGTTATATAAACAATGTTGAATCATCATTGTAATTTTTAGTTGATGGTTGTTTATGGACAAACATACAAGTGAGGGGTTTGGGTGGACCAATCATTTATCTTATGCAAAATAAACAAGACATTACATAATGAATCTTTAAGTATTTATCAGTATTTAAGTAAAGAAAAGACCATTGAAATAGAAGATGCAAATTCTTATGGAAATGCTGTTTAAAGAACCAGAATTGTTGCTTCATGATATGCTATTTAACAACAATATCTTTTCTTTCTGTTCTTGCTTCTGCTTAAGCTTGTATTTGATGAAATATATGAGTTGTTGAACAGGTTATATAAACAATGTTGAATCATCATTGTAATTTTTAGTTGATGGTTGTTTATGGACAAACATACAAGTGAGGGGTTTGGGTGGACCAATCATTTATCTTATGCAAAATAAACAAGACATTACATAATGAATCTTTAAGTATTTATCAGTATTTAAGTAAAGAAAAGACCATTGAAATAGAAGATGCAAATTCTTATGGAAATGCTGTTTAAAGAACCAGAATTGTTGCTTCATGCTTTCATAAATTCTGGCACCTTTAAACTGCCCCATGACTTAATCTTAAGCTTAGTAGAATCAACAGATTGGTGGGATCTTGAATATGATATATCAATATGGGCTCCTCATTTGATTAATGACTCTTCTGATCCAGCATAGTCTGGAATAATGATAATCAATGAATTCAGTAAAAATTTTGTATAATTTATTTTTGGCTAAAATATTGATACATCATTATAATATACTTATCATGGTTTCATGAAAACATTGACTAAAGGATGCATCACAGTTGCAGGGGTCATAGATACAGCATCTCCCTTTAATGTTATTAGCAAAGAATTGTTCAATAAGCTTAAAGAGGACTATGGAGTAGTGTCTGTATCTAAACTGCATTAAAAATATTATAAAGATGCCATAGGTGAGATAAATACAATTTAGATACAAAGGAAAATACCATAGCTTACCAGATACTGATACTGCTCCCTTTGAGATTGTTAAATCACTCAAGCATGAATTGATTTTGGGACAATTACGGTTGATGGACCATGAAGTAAAAATCAACTTGCATAGCAATAAATAATGTGTGTATTCCAATTTTAGGTGATAATAAAGAGGATTATTACAATTTCCCTTATATCATTTCAAGTGAACCTGAGTCTGAAATGTCCAAATTGTCTTCATCTGATTCAGATTCTAAACCTGATCTAGCTTTGAAGGAATAATCATCCAGCAACCAAAGACAACAAATGTCAAAAGGAGTATTGCAAAATGTTTTGTGATGCAGAGAAAATTTTGGTCTCATCACTTTGTGGCTCATAAAATTATCTGTATAGATGTATAAAAAGGTTGCTCACCCTATTCAAAAACATCATCCTGATCCTGAGCCCAAAAGATAATGTTGACAAAATTATTAATTTATATACATACAATGGAGAACTTGATTATACTATTAGTATCAGCACTAATGGAATGCCTTCAAATCTTTGCTTGAGATGAGCTAAAACTTTCCTTGGAAGTTCTGAAGATGGAGGTACTTGCTCCAAAACTTTTCACAATTTTTTTGCATCACAAGCAATGCCCATAATACATGAATCATTTTTCTGCCTTTATATTTATGCCCCATTTGAGGCAAATACTGGTATGGTATCTGTTATTTCTTCCTGCCTTTAGACACAACTCCTTTTTTTATAAAATTCCAAGCAATAATTACATCTGCTATTTTTCTCGGCAAAACATTTATGGTGAAAAGCATGACCACATATCAACATTATACCTTCTTCTTCATCTGATGTTTTAAATTTTTGATTGCAATAGTCACATATATTATTAGATGGTGGTTTAGATGTATGATATCCAGCTGGTAAGCATTTTAATTTTACTTTCTGGTTTAATGTTTCAATTGATATTCATTTTTTTTAATCTTTCTACTTTTCCCCATATTTTTAAAAATTTGATGAAAATGATCAATTAAAAACAAACATGTTTTGTATTTTAAATAATCTATAGTAGACTCCTTATAAGGATATTTTTTAAATTTTCTGAATGCATTAAAGAAAGTCTGGTCATGTGATTCTAATATGAATGCTTGAGAAATTATAGCATCAGAAGAATGTTGTGGACTTGTATTTCTCCTAATCCTACTATGCCAATTTTCGACATAATAATCATTGAAATTGACAATGTAAGATTGGATTGCTTCAAGAAATGGATGATTGTTGTCCTTCCAATAAAAATAATCAGAAAGAAAAGCTAATGTAATTTTGTCATAATTTTTTCTCCCCCATCTTAAAGCAAATGTCCATAATCTGAAAATTGTGTCTACATACTGGTCACAAGATCCTGATCGAAAGATTATGCTGTATACATCTAGAGCAGCAGGTATTAAATTATCTAAAAGATCTATTAATGTTTGATATTCAATATCTTTACAAACTGGTCCAAATTTTTTAAATATTTCTTCTGCAATTTCTAGCCATGCTGATCTTGCAAGTTCTAAAAGCAGATTGATTTTCCAAGGTTTGGGTCTTTGTGCTAATATTTTGTTTTGTCCAAAAATTGATTTAAACATTTTTTCAAAAAAACTCCAATGAACTAATATAATGTGTTCTCTCATATTCAATGATACATGTAATGGACCGAGAATTGGGACAAAGTTATTTACAATGTCAGGTATCTCTGGTGATATATCTTGACCTTCTTTTTATTTATGAAGCAAAGTTATTGCTTTTCTTATAAATAACTGGCCTGGAAAATCAGCAGCAATTGGTATGATATACTTTTGAAGGTAATCATTTAACGAAGGAATCTCTGTAATCATTTTGATGGCATTTAAATAATCATCTAAATTTTTAAGATTTAATTCTTTTATGTTAACTAAGTGACAATTCATCATTGATCTATCATTACGATGTTGCTCTATGGAATCATCATATGAATGAATCGTTAAAAGTTCTATTCTATCAAACTGATTTATGGTAATCAAATTATTAATTAGCCAACTATATTTTTTTGCATTGTAACTTTTACTTAATGAATCAATATATATATTCACTAAATATTTATTAATCCTCTGATCTTCTATATTTTCAGGATTATGGATTGATATATTATTTTCTATTGCTGGTATAGGAGAACTATTCTCTATAGTTTTAGCAACACATGTTGCCATATGATGTGCAGATGATAGTGTTGTTGTATTTGGATTTCGGTAACTATGTATTGAATGGTAATCATCAATGTTGAAACAAAATAATTTATGTTTATTTTCTTCAAAGTATTGATATATTTTTTTCAAATGATTATCTGCTATTTTTCTTTTATATCTCTCCACTGTTTTATAGGACACTGAAATACCAAGTCTTGACATTATATCAATACTTTCAGAAGTTGTACCAGATGAATATAAGTAAAGTCCAATTTCTAATTGAAGAGAATTATTAAGTTGATTTCCTAGACCAGATGGTAAATAACAGAACCCAACAAGAGATTTTTTGTGATTTTCTATATTACTATCAGACATTTTGGATGGAAGAAAAATATCAACCAATTCATCAAAAAAACCTTCTAATTGTGGTTCATTTTCTTCAATCATATTCTGGAACTTTTTAGGGTCTAATTCTATTTCCAATTGCAATTGCCTTTGTTTTTTATACAAAGTTTTTGACAATAATTTAATTTTTTCTTTTAATTGATTTAAATTTCTAATATTAATTTTTTCATATTCTCTTATTTTTTTTTGCATTTCATTTATTTTATTTATTAAAAGATCAAAATTATCTTTAGATAAAGATACCTTGTCATCATAATATTTGACATTTATATTGGACCAATGAACAAAATTTAATTCACTATTATTATTTGAGTTTTCCAAAAAATGAGATAATCCAAATTCTGTACAGCCATCATCATCTTCAATATGAACAATACCAAATTCATCTAATTTTCTTTTCTTATTTTTATTTCTATTTCTATCTGCTTCTACAATTGATAAATAGTGTGAATAGCAAATTTGATCATTGATTTGAAGGTAATTATAATTTCGAAATGTATCAGCACTTATAGCCTTTTTTTTAGCATATTCAGTAAATTTCTTAAATTTATATTTATCAGGATCATTTTTATCACAATCTCTAACTTTGCATGGACCATTATTTGCATTCATTTTGGAATTAAAATTTGATTTGATTGTTAAAATTTGATGTTAAAATTTAATTTTATTTTATTTTGATTTTAACTTCAAACTACAAGTCCTATATATATATAATTATTACTATTACTGTTAAAAATAAATGAACCGGCCGAATGTTTTTTTTGTGATCTCCGATCGGCCGTGACTATTTCTATTTTTAATTTTCCGCAACCAATTAGAAATTTGTTTTGTGTGATATTTCAGATTTGATTGTCACAAAATTTAACCAATGAAATTCCAAGAAATAGGATGTCCATTATGCTGATTCTGACTTGGTCTAAAACCAAGTCTTTTTATACCTCTTGGGGTATTACAAATAACATGACTTTTACTCTATTTTGTCCAATAAACTATGCTTATTAATGTAAAATAAATATTTGGGTCAACTGAGCATTACAAATAATAATTAATAATTCAAAGTAAATATTTGCATCAGCTGAATAAGTTCTTGAAATATAAATAGAGAAATATGAATATGAATAATTGTACATGTGATACTGCGCAATTTGTGGCGCAGTAGTTTCACAAAATATAATATTAAAAATAAAAATAGAAATGATGTCGTTATCATGTGACTTCCGCAGTAATTTGGTTTGGTTGGATCGGTAACGTGGGACCTCTCTATCGGTCCTTATTTTACTATCTCACAATATAAATAGAAGGTTGATGAAAATTCTATAATACTTGTTAATTGTTGTTTCCATTCAACAAAAAACTGATTCCAGTTTATATTGATGACAGATATTTTCTTTTTAAGGCATGCTTTAAATGCAAGTGTCATGATTTCAAGATCATTCCAGTGAAAAGATGTGTAGTAAGGTGTATCTATATATTTTTTAATTGCCTGTATAACAAATTGATCATACAGACCAAATAATTCTTTTCCATCAAAATCTTTTAAAATAGGTAGCCTTTTCCAAACATCAGTAGGGGTTGCTCCAATATGAGTACAAACACTTTTTCCTTGATAATATATATCAATTTGACACTTTGTGTCATGTATTGATTGGCATATCAAATATTTGTGACTGAAGGATGAATGATAACCAGGACCAGCAAAATTGAACTCTTTTTCATCTGAACTACCAAGTGTTGCTACAAACACTGTGATACCATTAGTAATATTTTCAAATGGAAAAAATAAAATGCCTACTTGCAGTTGTTCAATGAATGTTTCATCATCAAAACCTAAAACATTTGGTCCAGAATAGCATGTTGTTTTATCAAAAAAAATTTTATAATTTTCATTTGTTACTTCACTTGATGTTGAATATATTACTGCATCATCATCAGATTCACATATGTAACCAGGTCTGGCAGTATCTTTGTATTTTGAATTATTCTAATAATGAATTCCTTTTTCATTAAGCTCAACTTAATCCTCTCATTAATTCTTATTGGAAAACATACTCATGTATTTTGAATTTTTTTTGGATCAATAAAATTCCACCAACAAACAGCAACTGGACCATAATGAACATTTCGGTTAATTTCACCAGGCGTTAGGAGTATTCCATTTGTGGTTTTGACATTTAATTATCCCAAGATTTTATATGAAATTGATCGACACGTCTCTCATTAATAGACGGATCGTCAATATTATGCTAAACCCCATAATAATTTAAAAAATTTGTGCATATTTAACGCATAATTACTTTTATATCGTGTAATAAATAATTTATCTTTCATAAAAAAAAGTTATGGATGATATGGATGTAGAGACAGAGGTTAGTACTTAAATATTAATCCTTAATTATGAAGAGCAAAATAGAATTTTTGTTTATAAAGTATCATTTATATTACCATTAGCCTCTCTATTTTTCTTCTTATTTTATCCAAAATGATCCCTTTCCGCACGCATAATTTATTAAAAAATTAAGCAAGGTGAAGTAGGGCATTGTGAAGAAATAATTAGTGATAATGAACTACTTGATGAACAAGTATTTGTTCTTCCTCGTAATCACACACCACAAGCATATCTTGATATGTCAAATACTGATATGGCAAGTATGGATATACATCTTCCAGAAAATAATATTGGTTATAGATTGTTGACAAAGATGGGTTGGAAGGCTGGTCAAGGTTTAGGAAGTTTTGAACAAGGTCACTCATCATCACCTTTTATATATAATATGAAAGACATCTCTTTATTAATTTTGGTTTTTTTCCCAACCTTTAATCTATTAATTAAATAGGTAGAAGAGAACCAATTCGAATAGATATTAAATCTGATAGTTTAGGAGTTGGGAAATTAGAGGAGGAAAATTATTATCATTTTACTAGTACCTTGAAACGTAAAGCATTAGTTAGTGAAAAAATAGCAGAAGAAACTGATGAGGAAAGGCTTGAACGACAAGTAAAATTAAATAAATTTATATGTTTATGTATAATATATAATATATATACACATTATCATTTATTTTTAATTGATTAATTAGAGTAAAGTTCTAAAGAAAGAATCCATAAAAAAAGAATTAGAAACAGTTAAAGCAGCATTTTATTGTGCATTATGTGACAAACAATATGCTAAAATATCTGAATATGAAAATCATTTAAGTTCATATGATCATAACCATCGAAAGGTAATAATTATAGTAATAATAATAGTAGTAGTAACAAGATGATGATATAATAATTAATAATTTTAAATTTTTTCTGGGGGTTGAAAAAAATTTTTTTGTAGAGATTTAAAGAGATGAAAGAAAGTAACCGCAGCATGGTGATAACTGACAAGAAAAGAGAAAAAGAACGTAAAAGACAAGAAAAGGAACTTGCACGAATTCAACAAGCAGCTCTTCAAAGAGCAAATAATAAACTCTTTTGATATATATATGTTCTTTTGTGCTATTTATTATTTATTTATTTTACAATTTTGTTTAGATTTTTCACATTTCAAAAAAATATTTATTCAATATCTATAAGCAAAAAAAACCAATAAATGATTTTCATCATGTTTATTTTGATATGCTATTTAACAACAATATCTTTTCTTTCTGTTCTTGCTTCTGCTTAAGCTTGTATTTGATGAAATATATGAGTTGTTGAACAGGTTATATAAACAATGTTGAATCATCATTGTAATTTTTAGTTGATGGTTGTTTATGGACAAACATACAAGTGAGGGGTTTGGGTGGACCAATCATTTATCTTATGCAAAATAAACAAGACATTACATAATGAATCTTTAAGTATTTATCAGTATTTAAGTAAAGAAAAGACCATTGAAATAGAAGATGCAAATTCTTATGGAAATGCTGTTTAAAGAACCAGAATTGTTGCTTCATGCTTTCATAAATTCTGGCACCTTTAAACTGCCCCATGACTTAATCTTAAGCTTAGTAGAATCAACAGATTGGTGGGATCTTGAATATGATATATCAATATGGGCTCCTCATTTGATTAATGACTCTTCTGATCCAGCATAGTCTGGAATAATGATAATCAATGAATTCAGTAAAAATTTTGTATAATTTATTTTTGGCTAAAATATTGATACATCATTATAATATACTTATCATGGTTTCATGAAAACATTGACTAAAGGATGCATCACAGTTGCAGGGGTCATAGATACAGCATCTCCCTTTAATGTTATTAGCAAAGAATTGTTCAATAAGCTTAAAGAGGACTATGGAGTAGTGTCTGTATCTAAACTGCATTAAAAATATTATAAAGATGCCATAGGTGAGATAAATACAATTTAGATACAAAGGAAAATACCATAGCTTACCAGATACTGATACTGCTCCCTTTGAGATTGTTAAATCACTCAAGCATGAATTGATTTTGGGACAATTACGGTTGATGGACCATGAAGTAAAAATCAACTTGCATAGCAATAAATAATGTGTGTATTCCAATTTTAGGTGATAATAAAGAGGATTATTACAATTTCCCTTATATCATTTCAAGTGAACCTGAGTCTGAAATGTCCAAATTGTCTTCATCTGATTCAGATTCTAAACCTGATCTAGCTTTGAAGGAATAATCATCCAGCAACCAAAGACAACAAATGTCAAAAGGAGTATTGCAAAATGTTTTGTGATGCAGAGAAAATTTTGGTCTCATCACTTTGTGGCTCATAAAATTATCTGTATAGATGTATAAAAAGGTTGCTCACCCTATTCAAAAACATCATCCTGATCCTGAGCCCAAAAGATAATGTTGACAAAATTATTAATTTATATACATACAATGGAGAACTTGATTATACTATTAGTATCAGCACTAATGGAATGCCTTCAAATCTTTGCTTGAGATGAGCTAAAACTTTCCTTGGAAGTTCTGAAGATGGAGGTACTTGCTCCAAAACTTTTCACAATTTTTTTGCATCACAAGCAATGCCCATAATACATGAATCATTTTTCTGCCTTTATATTTATGCCCCATTTGAGGCAAATACTGGTATGGTATCTGTTATTTCTTCCTGCCTAGCAATTAATTCTTGAAATAGCTGTTGATCTTGGCCAAGATTGGCAGTCAAATTTTCATCTAGCTTGAAGCATACATATATTTATTAAATATCAAGACTCTAAATTTTGAAACCACTCAGGGTTGAAGGAAAATTTCAGCAAAAGACACTAATTGATACAATCTAAATATAACACCATTAGTGAGAATGAGTTTGCTTTGGAAGAAAAGACTGTACTACATAAGTCTACTTTTGATTGGTTTAAAGATCATTATAAATATAAATTTTAGAAACAATTCTGTTGTTGTTTCATAGCGTTAAAATGTCATATAAGAAACGAGCTGAAGCTTTGACATTCCCAAAATCAAATCGACCTCAAACAGGGGAAGAAATGTCATCTATGTTAAGTTATAGAGATAGGTAAATAATTTCATAATGTTTTTTACCTTCAAAAAAAAAAAAAGTTCATAGATCTATAAATTTTATTTAAAAATTTTATTATGTTTATAGTGGCATTCTTCTATTATCATTGACACAGTCTAGACAAGCTTGGACAAGCTCTATTCTTAAAAAATTTTCGTCAAAGAATGAAATTTTTTTTAAGCCAGATTTACCTGAAAATACTAATTCTAATGCAGTTGTTACACTTCTTGGGAAATTTACTTTAACAATAGGTCCGCATACTTTTTATGACACAAAATTTTACAAGGCCATATATGAAAAAGAAAATATAGAAATACAAAGCAATGTGACAACTCAATTAACATCTCCACAAACTGGACCACAAATCTTACCAAACTCTGTATCTCATGCTATCTCACATCCTATAATGCAAACAGTTCCACAAGCTAAGAATCAACATACAATACAGTTACCAGTTCAACATGCCAATCAACCTACAACACAAAGTTTGCACAAGCCAACTTCACAAAATTTACCAAAACAAGCTCACATTTTGCCACAGCCACAACCTACTCCTAATACCAATGCACAATTATCTTCAACAACAACATCATCATCTCCATCATCTTATTCTTCTTTAAAATCTACTACACAAAATTTGTCACAATCAACATCAAATACTCTGACACAGAGGCAAACAACACAATACATGTCTCAACCAAATACACAATCATCATCACAACAGGTACAACCTTCTATACAACCTCGTATATCTCAAAGCTCTTCATCTACCCAATCTCAAGCACAAATACAACCTCTTCAATCACGAGTTCCATTGTCACGGTTACCTTCTAGACAAATACAGCCAGTAACTATAAATACACCCACTGTAACTTCATTATCAACAACACCTCTACCATCAATAATGACATCATCATCACAATCAACAAAAATTCCATCACAAGCATCTTTGAATACAAATAGTTTTGTGGGTTCATCATCCACTTTAACTTCTGGTATTCAAAGATTGAATACTGGCTTTCCTATTACTCCCTTCATGCAAACAGTGATTGATTCTGTTAATCCAAACCAAATCCTGGCAATTCAAGAACATTTACGTAACCCTGAATCATCAAGCAATATTACACCTGAACAAAGAAGTGCGTTAATAAATCAATTGTCTATAGTCTATCAATTATTAACATCACAAACAATGTTAAACAATCAGCATATTCATCAAAGACAACAATCAGCACATTTGCCACAATTTCAGCAGCAACAATCATCATCACAAATGCACCAAACACAGTCCATTAACCAACGTTCATTTTATCCTGTGATAAGTCCTCGGCAAATAGTAAGATGTGAAGTACTATTAGAATTCAAGGAAAACAAACATGATAAATGGTTGTTTCCAAAGGATGCCATTTTAGAAGCAACTACAATGTCTGAACCACATGATGTTATCACATCATTTTATCTACCTCAGAATGATGACAAAATGGGTAGTAGTAAAGATTGTCAAGCTGTTACAATTCAAATGACACAATTAACACAATTGATGTTAGACTCATTACAGGAAGCAACAAATGATATATCCATAGTATACAAATCAATGACTGAAAAAATAAAGCATCAATCCAAAAGAGCTTACTTAAACTATCGATTGCCAGTTGACTATCCAGAAGATTTATTAGATATAATTGGACAAAGAGTTAACAAGCTAGATGGATCACCTCAAGATTCTTTTGTGAAACTGAAAAAAACCAAAATAGAACATGAAAAAGCCAAAGAAAAAACACGTGCTATGGAAATTGATGTAGAAATGGATGCTGAGGAATCAAATAAGGATATGATAGATAGAGAGACTGTGGGTCAATCTGAACCTAAAAATAAGCGAGTTAAAGCTTCAAAAAGCTCTGAGGGGAGAGCATCTGCAAAGTCTTCAACTACACAAAAGAAGTCGAGATCAATTCCTGAATTTAATATTCCTGTATTACAAACATCTAGTTCTACTACAAGTGGAGGGAATAAACGTTGTGCATATTGTTACTGTAAAAGCACACCAATGTGGAGGAGAGGTCCTGATGGTGCTGGAACATTGTGTAATGCTTGTGGAGTCAAATGGAAACAAGGGAAAATATTACAGTCATCTAATAACATGCACACAAGTGAAATTAATGATTCACAGTCAACAACATCTCAACATTATAAATCTAGAAAGGATTCATTTCCAACATCTGGATCATCATCTATTACTGCAGCAGCAGCAACTAGCACTAGCAACATTTCTTCTATCAAATCTAAAAAGAAGCCTGGAAGATCATTCTCTTTAAGTGAAGGAGCTACAGATGAAGATGAAGGTCGTGAAAAAATTCGAAGTAATTTTGGTCTGCAAAAAAACAATAGTGCATTTTCAAAAACTTCAGCATCTTCATCCAAAAAAGCAGCTACTTTCAAAGGTTTGTATTGTAAATTTGTAATAAAAAAAAAAATATTATTGAGGGTCTATATTATATATTGATTTTATTTTTTTTTATTTTTCATGCATTTAATAACTATTTGTTGACTTTTCTTTAAAAGCTTCTACTGTTTCTACAGTTTCCACAATACTTGGAGGTGAACTTGCTGATTCTCCAGGTAGATTAATAAAATTTTATATAAATTTTAAATTTATACTTGTTAGTTGAGATGTTTTAGTTGACATGTTTTAAAATTTTAGCAAATACTTCTTCATCAGATTTAATAAATAGTCCTAAAAAATCACCACAGTCATTTCCACAAGGAATATTGTCACATAATTCTCGTAATTTTAATAATCCATCTGTTTCTTTTGAGTACCCAATAAGTTTAACATTAAATTCAATTGCATTTGGACCGGGAAATGCATATTTTTCTCATTCAAATTGTTCAGTCACAATACATGAAAACTTCTTGAAAATAAATTTGTCAAAGGAAGGATATGAAAGAACAACAATTGATATTTGGAAAGAAAGCATGGAGACAGTTAATTTCAACCATGAAGAAGATAAAAATACTGGAGTTATATTATTAGTTTGGAAAACATTGGCAGCACAGTATTTAACAAGGTATGATATATATATTGGTTTATTATATAGATGTAAATTGTTGACTAATGAGTGATTTTTACTGGATTTACTGAAAAAATTATATAAAGATTTGATCAAGAATTGTTGAATCCTGATCGTTATGAAACTGTAGTCATTTTCAAATTTGTTAACATGGCTGTTAATATTCAAGCAAACACCGATTTTGATAATTCTTCTAGTAGCACAAATACCAATGATCAAAAAGATTTAAGAACTTTTTTAGAAAATTGGTTAGCTTCTAGTTTGGCTGTTTAGAATTAATACAGGATAAGAAGAGTATTTATTAAAAATTTCTCACAAAAATATTTTTAAAAGATTCAAGATTTTAATATTTTAATTAATAAAGCATAATATTTTCAGTAGTGAATTCACTGTTAAAAATAATTCCCAATTTTAATTCCATTCTTTTCTGGATAGCTTACTCATACATTGGTAGGTCAAGTGGATCTTTCTAAGGCTCTTAAAGTTGAAGCAGAATATCCTGAATTTTTTGTAAGCATTTCAAATTCTTAGTTTAAAATTCTCTTCTTTATCAGTTAATTGCTTTTTCAGTGCTTTGATTTTATTTAGTAAATCTTTATTTTGTTGTTCTTTTAGGATGATTGTCATGATTTTCTTGTTTGTTCCTTTTTTTATTTATTCTTTTAATATATACTTATATCCTTTTTGCAAAGATATATTAAATGTATAAATTATTTTAGTACTTTTTACTTTAAAAAGTGGAATAGAAAGATTAAATTTATTAAACTTTATGACAGTAAGGGACAAATTCATGAGTGGCAAAGTCATGAAAAGTGATTTTATCCTAAATATTTTATTCATTGCCAGTATAGATTGTTCTTGGACAAGTAATATCTTTGTATTCATCTTTCACAAATGGGAGAAGATTTTGGTAAAGATATCCTTGCCTTTTGTAATCTAAAGGAGGAGGTGTAAATATAGAATAGATAAATCCTTAATCTCTTCAGAAATATCTCCTTTTTGATTTTCAATTAATTGAATTCAGCAAAAAGACCATTAGCAACCTCCTGAGTTTTGACCACACCAGGTTTAGATGCTTCAAAAAGAAAATATTGATATTTCTGCATGCTTGGCAATTTCTTAAAATAAATTCCCAAAATAGCTTTAATATCTAAGTGTTGAAAGCCTTTTCACCATTATAACATTGAGCTTTGTTCAATCTTGCTGGACTAGACTTTTTTACTACAACCAATGATCCAGACAATCTACTCTTGTTCTTCTATAGAGTTTTTTAATCAATCCAAAACTACCATCACACTTGAATTTGGTATGTCCTGGAACCATGAAATTCAATTCTTTTTTTTATTAGATCATCCAATCATTTTTACAAACTTCACTTGTCTTGTGTTATATATGCACATATGTAAGATGCAAAATGTGAAATCACCACACCCTATTATTGAAAGTTTTTTAGGGTGTCTCTCTCTCAAGCCAAACACACTCACTCTAACCATTCATCATTAGATCATCTGGTCATTTTTACCAAACCAACTCATCTTGTGTTATATGTGCAATGCGAAATTGTTATGAAATGAAATAACAATGACATTATTGATATTGATGAAATGAATGAATGAAGAATGAATAATTGAAATTTAACTGATGATAATCATGGATAATCGTGATGATTTTAGTGATTTTCCATCAGAATTTGTCTGTCCTAGGGTTATCCTATTCCACACAGCCAGGTAAGATAGTATAAGCCTTCAGGAAAATGTCTGCATTGGGCGAATTTCTAAATAATAATATTAAAAAATTTCCATATTTCTAAATAATGATTTTACACAAATAATTAAAACACGCATCAGGGACATGACAACATAGCGGGCTTTCCCTGTGATTGGCTTATTTCATTTTGTGTAAAATGACGATCATTACCAAAATAAATTTTTTT
>CAUDNR010004580.1:0-15637 GCA_958430865.1 Entrophospora sp. SA101 | reverse complement strand
TACCAGCAATAAGTAATCATTATTGTTTTCAATTAAAAATTTTAGTTATACTCCCACCATGAGATAGATGGTGCCACGGAAGTTGATTTGGAATCATTTGAATCATTTATATAATCACCAGAACAAATTTTGCGCATGATGTAATATCTCCAGTAAAGTTCTTTGTAAGGATGATTCATTGAAGATGGAAGTATGTGTAACAGGGTTGGTCCATTGATGGTCTATTGGTGGTCCATTGGGTCCATTAGTGTAACACTTTAACCATATTTAGTATTTTATTAATGGCAATGGACCAGTCCAAAATTCATCTGTTCTCAATGGACCAGTCAATTTGCCAACCTGATGTTTAATGATGGTGAATCAATCGAATTTTGTATGTTCCAATTTTCACGTATAGCATGTTCTTCAACAGATTTTTCCATCAAATAACAAGCACTTTTTCCAAATTACCCTATCACTATCAATGACATTTCTCCAATTTTTATTGACCTGTGCTGCCTTGCACATACTTGGTGTATCTAAATATCCCACTATGTGGGAAGCCAACTCGGGTGGTAAAATTCTGAGAAAATCAACCTTTATTTCATCTTCAATTGTTGTTATCCACCACCATCCTTAAAACACTTACCCATATATTTTTTCAGCATCTTGTTTACTTCTTTTTTTGGTATTTTTACAAATGACATGTTTGTAAAATAAAAAGAAGTTTGTGATTTGATCGATGCATACACATTAATTATTTATCCTATTGGTTTTTTTTTTGGGGAGGACAGACGCAAATTGATTGATTTTTTTTTTTGGAAAAACAGAGTCCAAGGTGACAAAACGTGAGTGTTGTTGTTTGATTTGGTTTGGTTGGTTTGGGAATACGTGTTAATATCTAACCAGGGTTACTTTTTTTTATTTGTATCGATATTTTTATTTTAGCTTATAAATATTTTGATTGGAATCAAAATGCGAAGCAGATCATTGCTGGGTAATTACAAAATTTTCATTGATAATATTTTGCTTTGCGTAATCGTAATAATAATACTAATCATTATAATTACAAGATGTCAAGGCAGCATTGACTGTTGCAAAAGAAACATTTCGAAATGCAACGTTTGATTATCAGAAATTTACAGATGTTGAAGCACGCATGCTACCTTGAACTTTACAGTCATTCTCACATGTTCCTCGTGTACAAAAGGCTAATCTGACCTGATTGATCGATGATACAATGATGAAACAGAATTCCAAGGGTATGGCGTGGCTTTGGAATTTACCAAGATTGCATCAATCGTCATGGATGTTTTCACTAATCTTCCCAGACCAGAGATGGCCGCTGGCATGCTGGTCGAAAAGTTGCCTACTCTAGGACAAGGATGGCTCTGCGACCAAGCTGTCGCAACTCTGGAGGAATATTAAAAAAATCTGCAGCTCATTCAAGCACAGGAGGTCACAATCCAGAGCAGGGTTTGTGGCCCTGAAATTGCATTGGGCTCTGATGTTAAGAGGAAAGTTGTAAAATAGTGATTGTTTTGTATAGTCATTTCCATAAATGCTCTGTTTCTCTGATACTAACCAATTTAATAATTTTGGGTAGGGGGACTGTAAACGTTCAAATAATTATCACAATTATTTAAAAATGTTCAAATATTTATCTAACAATAATAATGAACTGATAATTTTATTGTTGTAAAGTTATATAAAAGTTATCTTTATTTGTTTGAATTTTACTTCTTTAAATAATAAAAATACAATTCTTGAAATATAATATAAATCATGAGAAAATAAATAAATATATAATATATATATTGTATGGAAGCTTATAGACTTCCCGGAAAGTATGATCATAATTTAATGATAACTTCTTTGATTATAAATAATATAAAATATAATAATAATATGATTATATTCCCCACAATATAACATAACAATATAATATCCACATTCCTTAATAAAAATAATAATGATAACAATAATAATATATGTATAATTCTTTAACAAAAAATCCCGATTGCCAAGTAACGATAAAAAAAATGAATTCCTCTGATTACCAAATATGGTAATAAAATCAATTGCCATTTGTGTGACATATTATTTCGAGGATTGTTACATATATCTTCAAAGATATCAATTATAGTATTGTCAAATCCACAATTAACATTTTTGCTCATGTACCAGCTATTGATTTTACTTTTTTTCAGTTTTTTGAATATCACTTTCTATTTTTTCAAATACCTCAACAAGGCTTGAGTTGGAATTTAATTGTCTTTGTTATTGTTAAATGATACCCTTCTAAACACAAAGTTGTTTTAACACCAGCTGTAATTATTTGCTTTTTCCAACAACATCCCTGTTTATTTCCTATAATGTATAAATTTTGACTTAAGTAATTGTTGGCATCATTGTTAAAATATTTTTCAACCAATTGATTCCACAATATTTCAAATGAATTAATTGAGATAGAATCTAAATTATTAAAATCAACAAGAAAATCATTATATTTTTTTTTTAATTTTGGTTTTACATTTTTATTAAGATTTTGATAAATATGAAATAAACACAAAAAATGTTTTGTTCATGGAAAATGTTGTTCTATAGCTGATTCTAATGCTAAGTAATGATCACTCATAATCACCTTTGGGAAATCAGAAATTGCTGATTTTAAGCACTTGAAAAACCAATTAAATGTTTCTAAATTTCATTATCAAATAAAGATTGACACAAAATTATTGATTGTCTTTTGTTGTTTACATCAAGGACAAAACATAAAATTATATTAAATTTGTTTGTCTTGTATGTACTGTCGATTATTACTACATCATTGTATTTGCACCAGTTTTTTAATTGAGTGGGGCTCATCCAAAAAAATTCTATTTGATCCTCTGGTATTAAAGACTAGTGCCATAATCCAAAAAAGGAAAAAGTATGGTTGCAAAGATAATTGTGACCACTTTTTATATGCCATAAATACAATTACTACCATCATCATAATTTACAGCACTAGTCTTTATCCTGGTATCATCAATATAGAACTCAACAAACCATTCTGGTTCATTATTTTTCATATCAGTCAGTTTTTTGCATAAATTTCCAACATCATTTTTTGATACCTTTTCACAGATTGCACAAAATTATCTGATTTATTCTTTCATTCAATACTTTTGTTTTATGATATTTTTTATTTGGGGTAATTTATTTTTTTGATTAACAAAAAATTCAATTTCCGCCCAAACATTTTTATCAATATTTTTGTAAGAATAATATTCAATTTCATCCTGCGTTATTTCATGATTGTGGTTGCCCCCAAATTTTCTAATATGGACTCCTTGAAATGCTGAATTTGTGATATTAACTTGCCAAGGATATTTGTTTTTTTTTTGATTGTTTATATGCTGATTTAGAGGATCCAGATTTTCCTACTTTCTCTTTTTTTTCAAATAGTTACATCTCAAATAAGCACCATAATGCTTGCATCAAATCCTCCTTCTCTTGCATATTTTTTAACATCTTTTACTGTCTCATTAATTGATTCCAAATTATACATGCAGCCCAAAATGGTTTGGTGATTTTGATGGTCAAAATTATTCCAATTTTGATGGTAGAAAGTAGAAATTAATTATGGCATTCACTATTAAAAACATAAGTGTAACACCCCTTTACTACATGTGTAACCCCCTTTATGACAGTGTCAAAATACTTTGGGCTGCATGTATATTCTAAATGTTTTGACAAATATGATTTTATTGCATCAGGTTTAATATTGTTGCCATCTTCATCCAAATATGATTGTAATGGAAAATTGATTTTAATTGAATCTCCAATACCTTGTGGAAAACTAAATTCTTCTGAATTGCAATTTAGAGTTACACATAAATATCTAATTCTAAAATAATCAGATTGTTGCATACTCCATGATTGATTACTTATACCAATTTCTTGTTCAATATAATTTAAAACAATTATTCCACAATCTAAAGTTGCATTTTTGATGGGGAATCTTTTTAATGTAATTAATTTATAATTACAAAAAATCGGATCAATGTTTTTGTTAAATCTTTTGGAGCTGTGGATTTTAAAGAGTCACCATAATAAACTTTTTTTGATTCCATATCAATTTTTGCAACTGTCCAATGGTTGTTATTAATGTGTAAAATAATATAAATTTGTTTAGTTTCATCACTTTGAAAATTATTTAACAGCCTAGATGCTAATCTAAAGTTATTGTCCATTGTAGAACTATAAAAGTGTGCTGGAAGCAAAATAAAATCATTGTAATTGATTGTTTGGTTTTTATAAGCCATAAATATTTTTAGTACTGAATCAATTACAGAATCATTTATATAATTCTGCTTTGTCAAAGTGCATAAATCTACAATTTTATGCTTAAGTTGATTCCAAGTCCTTGATATAATTTTTTTGTTTTAATTATTCTTTCATTTAATGCTTTCTTGATTGATTGGTTAATTTTGCTGGAACCAATCCATTTAGTTAAATTTCAAGATTTGTTAATATTATTTATTTTATCTAGATCATGAAAGCTAGCTATTCCGAATCCAGGAACTCTGATGTATGTATTATTAGTTACATCAGCATTTTTTCTAAAACCTGGTATTTTTTTAAATTCTTTTATTGAATAATTTATGCATTGAGAAGGAGGGAGACAGAAATCTAGTTTAATAATTTCTTTAATTCACATTTCATTTTTATTTAATACAAACATAAATTGATCAACAATATTAGAAAATATTTGTGTTTTTGTTATTAATTAAATCTTCTCCAGCAGTTATATTTAAATAGCCATGGGCATTTTCATAATAATTTTCAAATCTAGTAAAAAAATAGAATGTTTGTTATTAAATTATAATAATCAAAAGATTAGATTTAAACAACTTACTAGTCATCAGTAAAAATCATTTCATTATCAGAGATTTTGATTGAAAGAGAAGCAGAACCAATTTTTTTGTTGGAATTCATTTTAAAAATAAATGATTTTAATTAAAAAAAAATTTTAATTGAATATTTTCTTGTTTTAAAAGGAAAAGGACAATGATTTTAATAAAGAAAAAAATTAATTGAGTATTCACTTGTTTTAAAGAGATCAAAAAAGATGAAGAAATGATTTTAATAAAGAGAAAATTAATTGAGTATTGTTTTGTTTTAAAGATTAAAGGAAAAGAAAAATGATTTTGATCAAAGAAAATATTGATATTTTTTTTAATTGAGAAAAGGAACTAATTGAATATTTTTTTTAATTGAGAAAAGGAACTAATTGAATATTTTTTTGTTTTTGAGAGAAAACAATTTAATAAGAAGCAAAAGAAAGAAATATTGAAACCCTTTTATATATGTTTTCAGTACATATAATTCATTGTTTGGCTGTAATCTGTTTTCATTAACAATGATTTTTATTATTATGGCTTTACAATTTCCTTGATTATTACTACTATTCATTTGCAATCAGTTTTCTTTAAAGGATAAATTCAACAATCTCTATTATACAATTCCAACCACTTTCTTTTTTACAGGGGAAATTCAATCTTTTTTATGGGATAAATTTAATTATTACAATCATCTAGCTGGAACCACTTTTTCCTTTAATAGGTTGAGAATTTTCTATTAAAGGAAATCAATCTCTGTTGTACAAATTAAAAACAACCTCAATATATACTAAATTTAATATTGATTCCATTAATAATCTAAACCATTCTTGATAACATTCTGATATAAATAGTTATTAAAAAACAAAATCTTGTCTTAAAATAAATTTTAAATTCTTAAACAATGAATTTCAAAAAAATTTATTCAGAAATTTTATTCAAAAAAAACATTATTAGAACAAATTTTCATTAACTTCAAGACCAACTCCAACTATTTCACAAAATATCATCAACCAGAACCTGATGAATCAAACAGGTTCGGTCTACATTGTGGCATAAAAGAACATCTAGTAGAAAAAGGCTATTACAGAAAAGGACAAAATGTTATAGGTGTAGAAAACTTGGTATATCACCAAACATTTGCAAAGAGGAAAAACTTAAGAAAAATAGAATTGTCATGAAAGAAAACTATGAATCAGACAATTATTCAGAACATTTGGAACATTCTGTTCCATATGATTTTAATCCATATATAAATTGTTTTTATGTTTATTATTGTACTTATTACAATTGTAACAATTTGAACAATTATTGATTGATAATAAATAGACTAACTTATTTATATTATATTTTCATCTATTTATATTTTATCAATTTGTGTAATATTAATTAATATATAATGAACATTTTCTAAAATAATAAAAATATAATTATTTTTCTACAATTAAAAAAAAGTATTTGTTTGTAATGCAAGTGTGCAATCCGAGTTTTCTAATTAATAGGTTATTTATGGTTCAACACACAGCCTCCTCACTGACTTACAGTTGATTCTATTGTTTGACACACAGCCTACTTGCTGACTTACAGTCAATTTCCTTTATTTATATATATATGACACACAGCCTACCCGCTGACTTACAGTCAAAAGTTAATAAAAATAACTTTTATCTTTTCAGATAAAAGGGTCCCTAGGTTCTATATGTGTAATTATATCCCAAAGGCGTCCCCTTGAGATGTATTTCAATGATTAGAATGTTGGTTATTTTCTAAGTACAGCAAAGGTTTCCCCTTGGTGGTTTATTAATTAATTAGAGATTATTATTTAGGGTAAAATATTTTATGTGCTTTATTAGCGACAATAATATTATTATTACAATGTGTTAGAAAATATTAATTATTAGATCAATAATTAAAAGATTGTTATGAACATGATTATTCTGACTTGGTCTAAAACCAAGTCCTTTTATACCTCTTGGGGTATTACAAATAACATGACTTTTACTCTAGTTTGTCCAATAAACTATGCTTATTAATAAAATAAATATTTGGGTCAACTGAGCATTACAAATAATAATTAATAATTTAAAAGTAAATATTTACATCAGCTGAACAATTTCTTGAAATATAAATATAGAAATATGAATATGAGTAATTGTGCGTGTGATACTGCGCAATGAGTGGCGCAGTATTTTCACAAAATATAACGTAAAAAATAAAAATAGAAATGTTGTGATTTTCACGTGACTTCCGCAGTAATTTGGTTTGGTTGGATCGGCAACGTGGGACCTCTCTATCGGTCCTTATTTTACTATCTCACAATATAAATAGAAGGTTGATGAAAATTCTATAATACTTGTTAATTGTTGTTTCCATTCAACAAAAAACTGATTCCAGTTTATATTGATGACAGATATTTTCTTTTTAAGGCATGCTTTAAATGCAAGTGTCATGATTTCAAGATCATTCCAGTGAAAAGATGTGTAGTAAGGTGTATCTATATATTTTTTAATTGCCTGTATAACAAATTGATCATACAGACCAAATAATTCTTTTCCATCAAAATCTTTTAAAATAGGTAGCCTTTTCCAAACATCAGTAGGGGTTGCTCCAATATGAGTACAAACACTTTTTCCTTGATAATATATATCAATTTGACACTTTGTGTCATGTATTGATTGGCATATCAAATATTTGTGACTGAAGGATGAATGATAACCAGGACCAGCAAAATTGAACTCTTTTTCATCTGAACTACCAAGTGTTGCTACAAACACTGTGATACCATTAGTAATATTTTCAAATGGAAAAAATAAAATGCCTACTTGCAGTTGTTCAATGAATGTTTCATCATCAAAACCTAAAACATTTGGTCCAGAATAGCATGTTGTTTTATCAAAAAAAATTTTATAATTTTCATTTGTTACTTCACTTGATGTTGAATATATTACTGCATCATCATCAGATTCACATATGTAACCAGGTCTGGCAGTATCTTTGTATTTTGAATTATTCTAATAATGAATTCCTTTTTCATTAAGCTCAACTTAATCCTCTCATTAATTCTTATTGGAAAACATACTCATGTATTTTGAATTTTTTTTGGATCAATAAAATTCCACCAACAAACAGCAACTGGACCATAATGAACATTTCGGTTAATTTCACCAGGCGTTAGGAGTATTCCATTTGTGGTTTTGACATTTAATTATCCCAAGATTTTATATGAAATTGATCGACACGTCTCTCATTAATAGACGGATCGTCAATATTATGCTAAACCCCATAATAATTTAAAAAATTTGTGCATATTTAACGCATAATTACTTTTATATCGTGTAATAAATAATTTATCTTTCATAAAAAAAAGTTATGGATGATATGGATGTAGAGACAGAGGTTAGTACTTAAATATTAATCCTTAATTATGAAGAGCAAAATAGAATTTTTGTTTATAAAGTATCATTTATATTACCATTAGCCTCTCTATTTTTCTTCTTATTTTATCCAAAATGATCCCTTTCCGCACGCATAATTTATTAAAAAATTAAGCAAGGTGAAGTAGGGCATTGTGAAGAAATAATTAGTGATAATGAACTACTTGATGAACAAGTATTTGTTCTTCCTCGTAATCACACACCACAAGCATATCTTGATATGTCAAATACTGATATGGCAAGTATGGATATACATCTTCCAGAAAATAATATTGGTTATAGATTGTTGACAAAGATGGGTTGGAAGGCTGGTCAAGGTTTAGGAAGTTTTGAACAAGGTCACTCATCATCACCTTTTATATATAATATGAAAGACATCTCTTTATTAATTTTGGTTTTTTTCCCAACCTTTAATCTATTAATTAAATAGGTAGAAGAGAACCAATTCGAATAGATATTAAATCTGATAGTTTAGGAGTTGGGAAATTAGAGGAGGAAAATTATTATCATTTTACTAGTACCTTGAAACGTAAAGCATTAGTTAGTGAAAAAATAGCAGAAGAAACTGATGAGGAAAGGCTTGAACGACAAGTAAAATTAAATAAATTTATATGTTTATGTATAATATATAATATATATACACATTATCATTTATTTTTAATTGATTAATTAGAGTAAAGTTCTAAAGAAAGAATCCATAAAAAAAGAATTAGAAACAGTTAAAGCAGCATTTTATTGTGCATTATGTGACAAACAATATGCTAAAATATCTGAATATGAAAATCATTTAAGTTCATATGATCATAACCATCGAAAGGTAATAATTATAGTAATAATAATAGTAGTAGTAACAAGATGATGATATAATAATTAATAATTTTAAATTTTTTCTGGGGGTTGAAAAAAATTTTTTTGTAGAGATTTAAAGAGATGAAAGAAAGTAACCGCAGCATGGTGATAACTGACAAGAAAAGAGAAAAAGAACGTAAAAGACAAGAAAAGGAACTTGCACGAATTCAACAAGCAGCTCTTCAAAGAGCAAATAATAAACTCTTTTGATATATATATGTTCTTTTGTGCTATTTATTATTTATTTATTTTACAATTTTGTTTAGATTTTTCACATTTCAAAAAAATATTTATTCAATATCTATAAGCAAAAAAAACCAATAAATGATTTTCATCATGTTTATTTTGATATGCTATTTAACAACAATATCTTTTCTTTCTGTTCTTGCTTCTGCTTAAGCTTGTATTTGATGAAATATATGAGTTGTTGAACAGGTTATATAAACAATGTTGAATCATCATTGTAATTTTTAGTTGATGGTTGTTTATGGACAAACATACAAGTGAGGGGTTTGGGTGGACCAATCATTTATCTTATGCAAAATAAACAAGACATTACATAATGAATCTTTAAGTATTTATCAGTATTTAAGTAAAGAAAAGACCATTGAAATAGAAGATGCAAATTCTTATGGAAATGCTGTTTAAAGAACCAGAATTGTTGCTTCATGCTTTCATAAATTCTGGCACCTTTAAACTGCCCCATGACTTAATCTTAAGCTTAGTAGAATCAACAGATTGGTGGGATCTTGAATATGATATATCAATATGGGCTCCTCATTTGATTAATGACTCTTCTGATCCAGCATAGTCTGGAATAATGATAATCAATGAATTCAGTAAAAATTTTGTATAATTTATTTTTGGCTAAAATATTGATACATCATTATAATATACTTATCATGGTTTCATGAAAACATTGACTAAAGGATGCATCACAGTTGCAGGGGTCATAGATACAGCATCTCCCTTTAATGTTATTAGCAAAGAATTGTTCAATAAGCTTAAAGAGGACTATGGAGTAGTGTCTGTATCTAAACTGCATTAAAAATATTATAAAGATGCCATAGGTGAGATAAATACAATTTAGATACAAAGGAAAATACCATAGCTTACCAGATACTGATACTGCTCCCTTTGAGATTGTTAAATCACTCAAGCATGAATTGATTTTGGGACAATTACGGTTGATGGACCATGAAGTAAAAATCAACTTGCATAGCAATAAATAATGTGTGTATTCCAATTTTAGGTGATAATAAAGAGGATTATTACAATTTCCCTTATATCATTTCAAGTGAACCTGAGTCTGAAATGTCCAAATTGTCTTCATCTGATTCAGATTCTAAACCTGATCTAGCTTTGAAGGAATAATCATCCAGCAACCAAAGACAACAAATGTCAAAAGGAGTATTGCAAAATGTTTTGTGATGCAGAGAAAATTTTGGTCTCATCACTTTGTGGCTCATAAAATTATCTGTATAGATGTATAAAAAGGTTGCTCACCCTATTCAAAAACATCATCCTGATCCTGAGCCCAAAAGATAATGTTGACAAAATTATTAATTTATATACATACAATGGAGAACTTGATTATACTATTAGTATCAGCACTAATGGAATGCCTTCAAATCTTTGCTTGAGATGAGCTAAAACTTTCCTTGGAAGTTCTGAAGATGGAGGTACTTGCTCCAAAACTTTTCACAATTTTTTTGCATCACAAGCAATGCCCATAATACATGAATCATTTTTCTGCCTTTATATTTATGCCCCATTTGAGGCAAATACTGGTATGGTATCTGTTATTTCTTCCTGCCTAGCAATTAATTCTTGAAATAGCTGTTGATCTTGGCCAAGATTGGCAGTCAAATTTTCATCTAGCTTGAAGCATACATATATTTATTAAATATCAAGACTCTAAATTTTGAAACCACTCAGGGTTGAAGGAAAATTTCAGCAAAAGACACTAATTGATACAATCTAAATATAACACCATTAGTGAGAATGAGTTTGCTTTGGAAGAAAAGACTGTACTACATAAGTCTACTTTTGATTGGTTTAAAGATCATTATAAATATAAATTTTAGAAACAATTCTGTTGTTGTTTCATAGCGTTAAAATGTCATATAAGAAACGAGCTGAAGCTTTGACATTCCCAAAATCAAATCGACCTCAAACAGGGGAAGAAATGTCATCTATGTTAAGTTATAGAGATAGGTAAATAATTTCATAATGTTTTTTACCTTCAAAAAAAAAAAAAGTTCATAGATCTATAAATTTTATTTAAAAATTTTATTATGTTTATAGTGGCATTCTTCTATTATCATTGACACAGTCTAGACAAGCTTGGACAAGCTCTATTCTTAAAAAATTTTCGTCAAAGAATGAAATTTTTTTTAAGCCAGATTTACCTGAAAATACTAATTCTAATGCAGTTGTTACACTTCTTGGGAAATTTACTTTAACAATAGGTCCGCATACTTTTTATGACACAAAATTTTACAAGGCCATATATGAAAAAGAAAATATAGAAATACAAAGCAATGTGACAACTCAATTAACATCTCCACAAACTGGACCACAAATCTTACCAAACTCTGTATCTCATGCTATCTCACATCCTATAATGCAAACAGTTCCACAAGCTAAGAATCAACATACAATACAGTTACCAGTTCAACATGCCAATCAACCTACAACACAAAGTTTGCACAAGCCAACTTCACAAAATTTACCAAAACAAGCTCACATTTTGCCACAGCCACAACCTACTCCTAATACCAATGCACAATTATCTTCAACAACAACATCATCATCTCCATCATCTTATTCTTCTTTAAAATCTACTACACAAAATTTGTCACAATCAACATCAAATACTCTGACACAGAGGCAAACAACACAATACATGTCTCAACCAAATACACAATCATCATCACAACAGGTACAACCTTCTATACAACCTCGTATATCTCAAAGCTCTTCATCTACCCAATCTCAAGCACAAATACAACCTCTTCAATCACGAGTTCCATTGTCACGGTTACCTTCTAGACAAATACAGCCAGTAACTATAAATACACCCACTGTAACTTCATTATCAACAACACCTCTACCATCAATAATGACATCATCATCACAATCAACAAAAATTCCATCACAAGCATCTTTGAATACAAATAGTTTTGTGGGTTCATCATCCACTTTAACTTCTGGTATTCAAAGATTGAATACTGGCTTTCCTATTACTCCCTTCATGCAAACAGTGATTGATTCTGTTAATCCAAACCAAATCCTGGCAATTCAAGAACATTTACGTAACCCTGAATCATCAAGCAATATTACACCTGAACAAAGAAGTGCGTTAATAAATCAATTGTCTATAGTCTATCAATTATTAACATCACAAACAATGTTAAACAATCAGCATATTCATCAAAGACAACAATCAGCACATTTGCCACAATTTCAGCAGCAACAATCATCATCACAAATGCACCAAACACAGTCCATTAACCAACGTTCATTTTATCCTGTGATAAGTCCTCGGCAAATAGTAAGATGTGAAGTACTATTAGAATTCAAGGAAAACAAACATGATAAATGGTTGTTTCCAAAGGATGCCATTTTAGAAGCAACTACAATGTCTGAACCACATGATGTTATCACATCATTTTATCTACCTCAGAATGATGACAAAATGGGTAGTAGTAAAGATTGTCAAGCTGTTACAATTCAAATGACACAATTAACACAATTGATGTTAGACTCATTACAGGAAGCAACAAATGATATATCCATAGTATACAAATCAATGACTGAAAAAATAAAGCATCAATCCAAAAGAGCTTACTTAAACTATCGATTGCCAGTTGACTATCCAGAAGATTTATTAGATATAATTGGACAAAGAGTTAACAAGCTAGATGGATCACCTCAAGATTCTTTTGTGAAACTGAAAAAAACCAAAATAGAACATGAAAAAGCCAAAGAAAAAACACGTGCTATGGAAATTGATGTAGAAATGGATGCTGAGGAATCAAATAAGGATATGATAGATAGAGAGACTGTGGGTCAATCTGAACCTAAAAATAAGCGAGTTAAAGCTTCAAAAAGCTCTGAGGGGAGAGCATCTGCAAAGTCTTCAACTACACAAAAGAAGTCGAGATCAATTCCTGAATTTAATATTCCTGTATTACAAACATCTAGTTCTACTACAAGTGGAGGGAATAAACGTTGTGCATATTGTTACTGTAAAAGCACACCAATGTGGAGGAGAGGTCCTGATGGTGCTGGAACATTGTGTAATGCTTGTGGAGTCAAATGGAAACAAGGGAAAATATTACAGTCATCTAATAACATGCACACAAGTGAAATTAATGATTCACAGTCAACAACATCTCAACATTATAAATCTAGAAAGGATTCATTTCCAACATCTGGATCATCATCTATTACTGCAGCAGCAGCAACTAGCACTAGCAACATTTCTTCTATCAAATCTAAAAAGAAGCCTGGAAGATCATTCTCTTTAAGTGAAGGAGCTACAGATGAAGATGAAGGTCGTGAAAAAATTCGAAGTAATTTTGGTCTGCAAAAAAACAATAGTGCATTTTCAAAAACTTCAGCATCTTCATCCAAAAAAGCAGCTACTTTCAAAGGTTTGTATTGTAAATTTGTAATAAAAAAAAAAATATTATTGAGGGTCTATATTATATATTGATTTTATTTTTTTTTATTTTTCATGCATTTAATAACTATTTGTTGACTTTTCTTTAAAAGCTTCTACTGTTTCTACAGTTTCCACAATACTTGGAGGTGAACTTGCTGATTCTCCAGGTAGATTAATAAAATTTTATATAAATTTTAAATTTATACTTGTTAGTTGAGATGTTTTAGTTGACATGTTTTAAAATTTTAGCAAATACTTCTTCATCAGATTTAATAAATAGTCCTAAAAAATCACCACAGTCATTTCCACAAGGAATATTGTCACATAATTCTCGTAATTTTAATAATCCATCTGTTTCTTTTGAGTACCCAATAAGTTTAACATTAAATTCAATTGCATTTGGACCGGGAAATGCATATTTTTCTCATTCAAATTGTTCAGTCACAATACATGAAAACTTCTTGAAAATAAATTTGTCAAAGGAAGGATATGAAAGAACAACAATTGATATTTGGAAAGAAAGCATGGAGACAGTTAATTTCAACCATGAAGAAGATAAAAATACTGGAGTTATATTATTAGTTTGGAAAACATTGGCAGCACAGTATTTAACAAGGTATGATATATATATTGGTTTATTATATAGATGTAAATTGTTGACTAATGAGTGATTTTTACTGGATTTACTGAAAAAATTATATAAAGATTTGATCAAGAATTGTTGAATCCTGATCGTTATGAAACTGTAGTCATTTTCAAATTTGTTAACATGGCTGTTAATATTCAAGCAAACACCGATTTTGATAATTCTTCTAGTAGCACAAATACCAATGATCAAAAAGATTTAAGAACTTTTTTAGAAAATTGGTTAGCTTCTAGTTTGGCTGTTTAGAATTAATACAGGATAAGAAGAGTATTTATTAAAAATTTCTCACAAAAATATTTTTAAAAGATTCAAGATTTTAATATTTTAATTAATAAAGCATAATATTTTCAGTAGTGAATTCACTGTTAAAAATAATTCCCAATTTTAATTCCATTCTTTTCTGGATAGCTTACTCATACATTGGTAGGTCAAGTGGATCTTTCTAAGGCTCTTAAAGTTGAAGCAGAATATCCTGAATTTTTTGTAAGCATTTCAAATTCTTAGTTTAAAATTCTCTTCTTTATCAGTTAATTGCTTTTTCAGTGCTTTGATTTTATTTAGTAAATCTTTATTTTGTTGTTCTTTTAGGATGATTGTCATGATTTTCTTGTTTGTTCCTTTTTTTATTTATTCTTTTAATATATACTTATATCCTTTTTGCAAAGATATATTAAATGTATAAATTATTTTAGTACTTTTTACTTTAAAAAGTGGAATAGAAAGATTAAATTTATTAAACTTTATGACAGTAAGGGACAAATTCATGAGTGGCAAAGTCATGAAAAGTGATTTTATCCTAAATATTTTATTCATTGCCAGTATAGATTGGTCTTGGACAAGTAATATCTTTGTATTCATCTTTCACAAATGGGAGAAGATTTTGGTAAAGATATCCTTGCCTTTTGTAATCTAAAGGAGGAGGTGTAAATATAGAATAGATAAATCCTTAATCTCTTCAGAAATATCTCCTTTTTGATTTTCAATTAATTGAATTCAGCAAAAAGACCATTAGCAACCTCCTGAGTTTTGACCACACCAGGTTTAGATGCTTCAAAAAGAAAATATTGATATTTCTGCATGCTTGGCAATTTCTTAAAATAAATTCCCAAAATAGCTTTAATATCTAAGTATTGAAAGCCTTTTCACCATTATAACATTGAGCTTTGTTCAG
>CAUDNR010004579.1:20799-45047 GCA_958430865.1 Entrophospora sp. SA101 | reverse complement strand
TGAACTTTGTGCTAAAGCTTGGAATGAAGTAACTTCTGAAACTATTAGAAACTGTTGGTTAAAGACAGGAATTTTACCTACTTTAGATGATGCCATGGGAATAGAAACAAGTGGTACAAGTGATCAACTCATTCAGAAGAATATCATGAACTTCAGAGCCTAATTAATGGACTAAGAAATATTGAAGCTTCTGATAGGTTGAGTGCAGAGGATTTTATTAGAATTGATAATGAAATCCAAGAGTTTGGAAATGTTGAAATTACTGATGAAGAAATTATTAACAGCTGAGTCTGAGTCAGAAGATTAATTATCAATTGTTAATCAAAGAATTACTACAAAAGAGGCATTAGAATCTTTAAACATTGTCCTTTCATATATTCAAGATCCACCTGAAAATCTTACTTTTGAATTTATAAATAAAAGTAATTAAAAACCACATATCCAAACATACTGCTTCTAAAAAAAAAACAAAGCACACTGGATAGTTGGATTACTAAATAATTATTTTTATATATTATTTATTTATTTTTATTTTTTTATGTATTTTTATAATTTTTTTTTTAATAAAGTTGTATCATGGGATTTTTGTAAAATTTTGCCGATCTTTTTATATAGTGAAGTTTTTTGTCAAAACCAATTATTATATCGAGTGCTGACTGTAGATCAAAAATCTGTTACATGAGATCTGATTATTTTGAACTCCAAAAATTTGATGCTATTTTTAGATTATGAATTAAGAATTATCAGTCAAATGATATGTCACAGGAAGTGTAATTACATATATAAAATAGAAAACCTGACTCATGTAACAAATCAGTTTTTTAAAATATCTCATTACAGTAAACTCTTGTTTCAACAAAGTATAATTAAATTTTTGATACAACAAATTTTTAAAAACGTTGTTACACATCGTGAAACATATAAAAATTCATTGAAATGTGATTAGTAACCTTGTTTCAACGAATGTTGAATAAAATTTTCTTATATGTCCAGCCACTTTGTTGAAACAAGGGCAGACTGTACTTTTATAACAAATTCAAAAATCATTATTAATCAAAGATAAAACTATGACATTATAGCTTCCTAATGAGCCCTCTCCCATATTTATAGAGGTTCTCTATGTCAAGCTGTATTTATTCAAAAACAGCATTACTTTTTTACTTCAAAGATAAGATTTTTTACCAATATTACCTTTACAAACTTGATGAGTGGTTGAAGAGATGTAAAATATTGTAAGTTTTCATTTAGGTGTAGCTTTATGTGGATTGTTGTTTATTAAAGTTTAGTGAAAATGGCAAAAAACATACTAAATTTTGATAAATTTATTTATCAATACACAAAAAGGAAAAAATTGTGGGCATGAGACTATCAGGAGTCATAACCAAAAATAGATAATTAGTTTCCAAATGTGGTAATTTGGTTGATAAACTTTAACACCAAGATTTTTTTTTATTTTATTAATAACCTCTCCTAATTTTTTTCTAAAAGAAGGAATAAGTCTTGAAAAATCTGTGTCTCAAATTTGGTGGAGATTGGCAAGCAAAAATTAAGGTTTGTGGCTAATTTTATTAATAGAATTTCAACATTGATCACCAGAAAATTTCAGAAAATACACTTCCCAATCATTTAATGTGACACATCATTCTGGGGTATTCGATATAAGTTGATTAACAAATCTAATTAATGTCATAATGTAAATACATATATGCAGATTTTTTTATGGTACCTCTTTTTTTCTCTAAAAAAGGAAACTGTAACAAAATATATTTTCAAATATGTTATTACATTATTAGTATTAGTATTATGAACTTTCAATTGCTAAGGCTTTTGGAAAATCATTACATTTATAAAATTATTAGAGGTTTTTAATCAGGATACATTTGTAGAACAGTGCTATTGAGAGAGAATTTTAATTTCATACAAATTTTTCAGAAGTTGCAATAGATAGAAGTATTATGATAAAGAAGAAATTTTCTGTATTTTGAATGAGCTTTTTTATGCCAATGGTATTTTTACATCCGTCAAATCTTTCCAAAGCTCTTATCTATATTACATATACTATCTTGCACACTAATTTGGTGTCCATATCTTTGAAAACAGACAAGGAGTAGTGGTTTGAAAACAGCATGTTTTATTAGCATTTTATTAGTATTATGAACTTTCAATTACTAAGGCTTCTGGAAAATCATTACATTTATAAAATTATTAGAGGTTTTTAATTAGGATACATTTGTAGAACAGTGCTATGGAGAGAGAATCTTTATTTCATACAATTTTTTCGGAAGTTGCAATAGATAGAAGTATTATGATAAAGAAGAAATTTTCTGTATTTCAAATGAGTTTTTTTACGCTACTGATATTTTTATATTCATTAAATCTTTCCATAGCTCTAATTTATATTACATATACTATCTTGCACACTAATTTGGTGTCCATATCTTTGAAAACAGACAAGGAGTATATAGTGGTTTGAAAACAGCATGTTTTATTAACGTTTTATTAATAATTGCTAAGGCTTCTGGAAAATCATTACATTTATAAAATTATTAGAGGTTTTTAATTAGGTTACATTTGTAGAACAGTGCTATGGAGAGAGAATCTTTATTTCATACAATTTTTTCAGAAGTTGCAATAGATAAAAGTATTATGATAAAGAAAGAAATTTTCTGTATTTCAAATGAGTTTTTTTATGCCACCGGTATTTTTAATCTATTAAATCTTTCCATGGCTCTAAAGTATAATGTATATACTACCTTTCATGAAAATTTAATGCCTGTATCTTTGAAAATGGAGGAGGAGTTGTGTTTTGAAAACAATATGTTTAATATGTTCTTTATGTAAATTTCAGAAATCCTGTATATGATATGCAGATCACAAAAAAATCACATATAACCAATCAATATATGACATTAATTAGTTTTGATTTTCTTAGAATGTTGCACACCCCAACATCGTTTGACTATTATTAAAAATAAATCTTGGTGAAATGGCTGAAATTTTCACTTTAATAACTTTAGTAAGACAAAATTGAATGGTGAAATCAGTGTATAAAATTCAGCAGGAAGGTGTAACGTTACACTATAAATATGTGTGCACGAAATAAATTAACTAAAATTTAAATTTGTCACTTATGCAATTATAGGTGATTTTTATGGAGAAATTAAATTTGTAAATGGAAATAAATTTAGTGGAATCATTGACAAAGGAGAACTTAACAAGAATAAATTCAACGAACTTTTCTTCAGTACTATAAAATAATAATAGAGAAATCAATTTCTTTCAGTTGTGAAAACACAATTTAGATACTGATGAGGATTTTTCTTTTAATAATTCAAATATATTATTAGTTGCTAGAATAGGATTTCTTATACCCCTTTCTAATGCTCATGTAGAAAGAAGATTTTCTCAAACAAAGTTAATTAAAAATAATATGAGAAAACAAATGAATGTAGACACATTAGATGATCATTTAATAATGGACCACAAATTGAAATTTTTGATTTTTTAAAAGCACTAGAGCATTGGAAAAATAAAAAACAAGGATAATACAATATTCATTATAATAATTAAATTAAAAATTTCTAAAAAATGTGTGCACGCGGGTTGCGTAACGTTACACCATCCTGCTGAATCTTACACACTGGGTGAAATGACCAAATTTTTTAATTTTCATTCAATTAAAATCTTTATAAATAGTGCAAAAAATTTTTCTAGAAAAAAGAATAAATATCCAATACAAATACCCAAATCTTATTATAAAAAAATAAAACATGTCTTTAAATTTTGAATTACCAGAAGATTTAATTCATAATGATACCATGGAATTATCTGAAACCCTTACTTTTTCAGATGAACTATATGATTTAGGATTGGATGCATATGAGCCAAATGAATTCATGTTTAAAGCTGTTCAAGATTTGAATTATTTTTTAATGACAAATCAAACTGTAAATGCTGAGACAAAAATGCAATATACTGTTTTTGAATTTTAAATATTCTGTTGTAGTGAATATGCTCCTGATATCTGTGATATTAGGCTTTCTTCTAACAAAAAGATTTCTTTATTTAGTTTGATATTGTATGTGTCTAATGTTACTAGGTTATGTGCAATCCAATTGTTCTTGGTTTCTTTAATGAATTTTGAGTATTCATTTTGATTTATTGAGTGGAACCAGGCTTGATGTTTCCAATCTTTTAAACAAATTTGAATAGTTTTATTGAGTGTTTTATTGTTTATTTTCCTTAATCTACGTAACAGGTTGCTATTTGCAATAATGTATATTTCTTGGATTTCTGAAATATACTTGTTTATTATGTTATTGAATGTGAGATTTTGTGTTTTGTTATTAACTCTAGCTTTGATTTTGATTATTTTTTTTATTAGTGTGTTGAAAGTTTTGGTTAATAAGCTGTCTAATGTGATAGTCTGTAATAGATATTCTATATGTGGTCTTATTACTACTTGAAATATGTCTGCAGCTTGGATGTGGTTTATTCTCTTTCTAATGATTGTGTCATGAAAAAGTTTCATTTTGTTTAAGATTTTTTCTTTGTTTGGTGAACTGCTACCTTTTCCATTGAAGTATACTTCCAAATATCTTATTGTGTCGTTGGGTTCCAATGGTGTTATTGTTATGTTTTCCATTTGGATTTTTGATTTATTGTTACTGTTTAGGAGCATTAGGTCTGATTTTTCCCAGTTGGCTCTTATTTTCATGAAATTGTAATAGTGGTTTGTTGTTTTTATGATTTTGGTCAATTCTTCTTTATTTTTTGCTGCCCAAATGGTGTCATCCATATATGCTGTTGGGTTTATTGTTATATTTGTTTTGCTGTCATGATCAACACATTCAGCTGGTGATTCGCTCTGAATATTGATTAATGATTTTTTGTATTTGTTTGTTATATAGGGATGTTAATCGATTATACAAAAATTGATTTTTCCACAATCAATTATCAATTTAATCAAAAAAATCGAAAAAAAATCAAGTTTTAAATAAATTAACAGTAGTAATGATAATAACAATAATAATAGCAATAGTAATAATAATAGTAGTATAGTAATATTTGAAGCGATTTTAGAAGTCTGGTTTTAAAAATTAAATGCCATAACCTAATGAACAAATTCATACATAATATACAAATTAATATACATATTTCATTCTAAACATTATAAGCATAATAGCAGCGCTAACAACAACAACAACAATAGTAGTAATAATAAATAATAATAATAGTAGTAGTAGTATACACTCACTGGTAATAAATATAAGGACACTTGCAGATCATCGGAAATAATTGAACAAAGAAACATGAAAAAAATAAAAAATTTATTAACCTAACCGCATTTGCTTATTAAATAAAAATTCATCGCCATATAAAATAGTATAGCATACTGAAGTTTCGCTGCATATAAACAACAACTCGTTGTTTACGAACTTTAAAAAATAAAAATGAATTTTTCGGAATTTTCAAAAAAATCTTTAACTCGAAAATTGACCACAATATCAAGTTCTAACAACCTTTGCGGTATAAATGAAAAATGCGTCTTATGTTTGAATCTAGTTATATCCAAAATTCTAAATCATTTGGTAAATAATTAATGAGAAAAAAAATAAAATGTAGAAAATTTTACAAAACGATTCAACATCAAACTGCTCACCAATTTGAAACATAAAAGACATCAAAAAATATATGAAACTGTTTTAAATTGATTGTATTTTATTAAAAAAAAATCAATATCTTGTCGGGTTTCCTTTATTTTTTAAAACAGCATCCACTCTTTGTGGCATACTATCTATTAATCTATTAATTCTCACTGGAATAGTATTAAACCATTCCTCTTTTAATAAATTGAATAGTTCTATTTTATTTTTTGGTTTTGGGTTTCTCATTCTAAGTCTTATTTTTAAATCCTGCCATAAATTTTCAATAGGATTGAGGTCTGGACTTTGAGCAGGCAAGGGAGAAGTATAACACGATTTTCCTCTTTCTATTGATTTGCCACAGCTGCTTTATGTCATGGTGCATTATCTTCTTGAAAAATAAACACACAACTATGACCATGACCATGACCATCATCACCATCATCACCGCCATGATTCACCTCTCTTAATTCATTAATATAAGGTAGTAAATTTTCTGCAAGATCTTCAAAAATTAACTTGTTCGAGTATTTTGTTTACTAAATGATCTAGAATTTTGGATATAACTAGATTCAAACATAAGACGCATTTTTCATTTATACCACAAAGGTTGTTAGAACTTGATATTGTGGTCAATTTTCGAGTTAAAGATTTTTTGAAAATTCCGAAAAATTCATTTTTATTTTTTAAAGTTCGTAAAACAACGAGTTGTTGTTCATATGCAGCGAAACTTCAGTATGCTATACTATTTGATATGGCGATGAATTTTTACTTAATAAGCAAATGCGGTTAGGTTAATAAATTTTTTATTTTTTTCATGTTTCTTTGTTCAATTATTTCCGATGATCTGCAAGTGTCCTTATATTTATGACCAGTGAGTGTATTAATATTTGAAACAATTTTAATTTAGAAATCTCAACTAGAGAAATGAACCATTAAAATGGTGGTGTGATAATGAAAAAAAATCCCAATACTTGCTATTTTAGTCAAAAAATATTTGGCAATTCCTTCTTCCTTTGATGCAGGATAACAAATTACTTTGTTACGAAAATAGACTAAGCTCACAGTCTGTTGACCATATTCTTTTTTTGAAACGGAACAAAAATTTGTTGATAATTTTTTACTCGTCAAAGAATAATAAAAAATCAAATTTTAAAATTTATGTTGTAAATAACACGGAATTTATTGAAGTAACATCCAATCGTGTTTTGGACATGTGACCTAGATTCTTTCAGTTTATTAATACTGTAATATGTAAAAGTTGTTAACTCATAGGTATAAAACAAATAAAGCTACTATTACTACTATTTGCAATGTAAAAATCGATTACGAAAAATTAATCGATTAACATCTCTACACAAAACATTGTCTTGAATTTATGTTTAATTAGTTAAAAACCAATTGTGTAATTCATCAAACAAAAAGAATTGTGATGTAATATCACTTTATATAAGGATAAATCAATCCTATGTATCATTTAAGAAAATAGAAAACAAAACCAAAGAGGAAAAAATAAAAATTTACGTGGATTAAATACATTCCTTGAATCAATTACTCGGTTTACACTAGATATAGAGGATATTTGACAATTAAAAATAAACACTCAGTAACACATTCGCATCATTTTTAAATTTTGATCTTTGCTCACTTTGTCTGGCTTGTTGCAGTATAACCACATTCATTCCTGCACGCTTTCTTTTTCAGACAGCCCATGTTCTGCAGTGTAGAAAGAAGTTCTCAATTTACAACTAGATTAGGATAGTAATAGGCATTTTTCTTTAAAAACTTTAAATATGATATGATTCTAATAAATTTTATTTATTCAAGATTTTTTTATCGCAGAGTCGCAAACAAATAGGTAGAATTTGAACAGAGATGATTCTTTAATTAATTGGTAGCAATATTAGTAATTTATTAGCACACTACCATGATGATAGTAGGAATGGACATTCTTTATTCATTTTTAAATTCTGTTAAATGATCAAACAAAATTCCATTTATAATTAAGGTCATTTACTAACATAACTCACTCCAGAAATAAGTTGTATATTAATAGATAAGTAAATAAAACTCGCATTTCATTACACATACCTCGGTTACGTTAACTGAACCTGTTCTTTATTTTGATTGGGTAGAAATGGAGCATATGATGTGTAACCGAGGCAGAAATTATTTATTTATTACACATTGTATTTTTTGCATTATTTCTTTTTAAAAAATGCAAATAATTTAAATTTTTTTTTTTGGCATGTGCGAGCAAATTGGAAATTTTTCTATCACTTGGCCTTCACTGTATTGGCCATCAGATGATGAAGTAATTTTATGTAATCAGAATGGTAATTAATTAATACCCCCAAAAAACAATAAATACCCTGTCTATTATTCACACCATTATTCATATTATAGATATTCGGTTATTTACAATTATCTGGACAATAATATTTTATACTGTGATATATGGAACGGCAGGAATATGGGCATGGATAGTATTTCATAAGAACAGATGGTCATTTCTTTTTCCGATTGGATTTATTGGAGTTGCATTATTATCAGGACTTTTAGGAGGAACGATAGTTGGTAAATATGAAAAAAAAAAATTTTTAATTAATTTAATTAATTAAAAGAATTATTAAAGAATAATTTAAGGAATAATTTATCTATTTGAAAAAAAAAAAAAAGGATTTGTTTTAGGAGCTTTATACAACTTTGGTAAATTTGAAATGTCAGTTTGGATTCCATTTTTTTGGGGATTGATTCAAGCATTGGTAGCTTTAATGGGCAGTTACTCTTCCGTCACTACAATTTTATGATGTACAATTGGTAGTGAAGATTTATATCATAATATTTTGCATATGGGATGTGTTGCAACAAAACCAGACAAAGTGAACAATTATGCCACAAAGAAATTTCAAGGATGTAGTAACGTCTTGTCTATTTTTTTTTTCACTTTTTTGTTTCTCGGTTTTTTTTAAATTATTCAATATCCTCCATATAGTATCAATTGATTATCTATGCATCATAATGAAAAATGTAGCTTGAATAAATTACAAAGCAAAAATTTCATAAGATTATACACATCCATTTGAAGTTCTGTATGATAGTGCAAGGGTAGGTAATATATAATTTTAACGTCACAGAAATTCCGGGATAAAACAACCCTTGCTCAAAAACTCGAGATCCTATGTCCTTATTCTTTACGGACGTCAAATTCAATCAAAGAAAATAAAATAAAATAACGTAAATGAATTAAAATGCTATTATGTATGGTGATGATGGACGTCAAAAGCCAAGATTAATTAACTATTGTCGCAAGGAATTAAATAAATAAAGGTAGAAGAATAATCAAAATCTCATCATTATTCTTGCTGTTCAAATAATCAGAGTACCATTTACTCTCTGCTACAACAATTATACTACCCACTACCAAAGCATAGTCTTGTAAATGCGCTTCCAGAGGAACAAAGAAATATTTTAAAGGGAATAAAATTTATTGACGAAAAATAATTTATTAAATCGTCAATCAATGGTTATTAATTGATGAAGTTATTTTATAATTCAAGAGCTATATTATATATAATTGATCAGCATTAATTCTCCCTCTACCCGACACAATTCCATAACGAAATTAACGACTGTATCAATATCTCTTCTGATTGATCTAAACATAGTAAAACCAAAATACCTTTCAATGATCTTGTTACAAAAGTCAGTTTTCCCAAATTGTTAATTATTAAAATCACATAATAATGAATAATCATAAGAAATGTCAAAGCAACGCAACTATTGAAGGTCTCTTTATCTCGTGAAAAACTATTCTTAAACAATCTGGAAACATTTTAGGCAGCGGAAGGAAGATACAAGCAAATTTTTTTTATTAGGCAGCGGAAGATATAGCCAATATTTTAAACCATAGTTGTCCTCGCTAATCCCCAATGACACACCAATGCGATTAAATTTTCATGGGCTCTCAAGTTTATTGAAATTGCATCATGGTCAAAGAGACTGTTAAAGTCTCTCTCGCTACCAAATGTGAGGTTCTTCACCCGTGTAAAAAATTGTGTGGGTATGAGACGTGTTAAGAGTACTTAATTGCATGTTTGTAAAAAAAGAACTATAACTTGTGATTGTAATTGTGTATATGTTGAGAATCGCACACATTTATTCTGCCAGTTATGTCAATTGGCACAACTGGTATACAGGGTGGTAAGATGAAGGAGAGCATAGAAGGTATTGCGCTGTTGGAGTGACTAATAAATACAAACTTGTGTATGGTGTGCAATCCCATAGTAATAGAATTATCATCATTAGGATCCGTTGAATGTATCAACCAATCATTCAAAATGTGGCTACACTATAAAGTCATTCAGCAACTTTATCACCCTTCACAAGAACCCATAATCTACACAAACCATTAGCTCCAATGGAAGTCTCTCGGTCAGAAAAGGTTCAACTAATAATTGATCATTCATTATATGATGCTCTTAAAATTTATAAAATATGATTTCCAATTGTTATAAAATAAAATATTTGCATAAATTTTTTTATAAAAAAAAATCTGAACACGGTACTTTAAAATTTAATACACCTCCACTAACGCTAATGTATGTGGATACTGCTTTGAAAAAAGTTTCTTTTTCAGATTTATTAAATTAAAAGAAAATATTACAAATTGAAATGCTATTCAACAATTATAAAAATAATACTCAATTCTAATTCAATTCTAATTCTAATAATAAAAATAAAATAAAATTGATTTCATTTTATTTATTAGAAGCAATTTTTTTTAAAAAATAACTAATGTGTATATATACATATATACATATATATATATATGGTTTTTTTTTTTTAAAAAATTTATAGCAAAGTTATTTAATATTTTTTTTTTTGATTTTTTGGAGTTTAATTAATTTTTTTTTTGAATGTTAAATTGATTTTAGTTGTTTTTTTCTAATTTCACTAAAACTGCTTCTAACTCATCTTCGGCAAGAACACGCAAACCACCATTTGCGGAACATTTAGCTTTAGTTTTCAATTCTGAACACAATCTATCAATCTCATCACCTCCAAGATCATCAAATTTGGGATGTTGTTGAATCCTTTCCCACAACTTGCTACATGATAATAATTTCTTATTATTAAATTTGTTGTGATAATTATTATGATTATTATTGATGCTACTAATGTTGTGGTTATGGTTTAGACTAGTGTTACGAAGATGATTGTTATTGGTACCATTAACGTTGTGATTACCAGTGTTACGATTATTATTTGTGCAGTTAGTGTTGTGGTTATTAAAATAATAATAGACGTTATTGCTGGTGTTGTTGTGATTGTTACTATCAGGTGGTGTTGTAGTTGCCATTGGAGAAAAACTTCCAAAATTTCGAAAGTTTTCTTCAAAAAGTGGAGGTAAAGGAGGAAGGGTTTCGGTAAAAGGAGTTAACTGTTGGACAGTAGAATTGGAATTATAGTCTCGATTATTTGTAGTAAATGTTGCTGTTGTAGGCGTTGGTGGTAATGTTAATCCAATATTGGGGTCTTTTTCTTCCTTTATTATATTAATAATATCAGATAATGATGAATCTTGTTGATTGCTATCGTCGCCATCATCATTATCAAGAAATTTTTTACAAAATTCTTCTGCATTTTGAGGTTTAGCATGTACAATTTTATTTGGTTTGACGTCTACTAGCAATGATGGTTCGTAAGATGCTGAATATGGTATTGGCTCTGATGACGATCTTGTTCTATCCACTGATGGTCTTTTTGTATTAGTTGATTTATTTTCACCTTGATGATTAGAAGAATTTAATTTATAAGCCGGAAGGAGAAAGTCATCTGATGATTTATTTAATGGTAAATTATTATTGTTGTTATTGTTATTGTTATTGTTATTGTTGTTATCTGATAGTAACAAATATTGCTGTATATCTTGTATGTTGTCAAATGACGCTGAATGTTTATGATGACGATGATTGTTATTGTTATTGACTGTTGTTGAATTTGCCGTTGTATAAAATGATTTTGGAGACGATGCTGATTCATCGTCACTAGAATTTGAAGAAGGCGGCGTGTAAGGATCGACAAAAGAATCCGTAACATTGTTGTTAGTGGTAGCAGAAGAAGGTTGATTTTGATGAGAGGTTGATGCCGTTTTAGGTTTATAATTTTGATCATCACTACTAGTAACCATGGTATTATTATTTACAAATGTTTCAGTAGGGAATAATGACGGTTTGTTGTTGTTGTTGTTGTTGTTGTTATTGTTATTCAAAGGAAATTCAAAAGTGAAGTTTGTTTGTTTTAAAATAAAATTTTCTGCTTGCAATTGATCTATTAATATTTTTAATTGCTGGTTTTCTTGAGTATTTTTTGTTGTTATAGATACAAGCTCCTTCACTTTAACCTCAAGATCTTTAACATATCGATCTTTTCTTTCACGAAATGCACGTTGAGCAGCCCGATTTTGTGCTTTACGTTTCTGTTTTTTTAATTTGAAATACATTTAATAATTTATCGTATAAACAAATATGCGCAATATGTATATATATATATATATGATTAAAAATTTACAGAGATAGCAGTATTCGTTGAAGGTTTTCTGCCTGGTTTTTTTTTCGGAGGTCGAAGTAGTTGTTGATCAGAATCTTCCGTTGCGGTATTTATTTGAGTTGATTGAGATTCTTTATAATTTAAAAAATAAATGAATATGTATGAGCGCTTTTTAATATTAAAAACTTTACAACATAATCAATTAATGAATTTTAGTTACGTTGAGTCATTAAATCAGAATGCGTTATTGAGTCTGTATTTAAATTATCTATATTATAACAATATTAATATAAATAAATCAATACGGGATATGTTATGAATACAAGAAGAAAAAATAAAAATTACATACGACTTAATTTTGTTGGTAATTGTTGGGCAACGTCTTCCACCATTTCCAATTTACGTTTTTGATCGTCATCGGTTTTTCGAATATTGTTATTATTATATAGTTTATATAATAAAGAAGAACCGGCAGAAGAGGGAGTCTTTGGGACGTTGTTGTTGTGATCATTGTTGTTGTGATTTTCATCAATAATATAGTCCCATTTATTATAAAAGTTGGGAAAGTTATTTGATGTTGTTGTTGAAAAAGCAGCTGTAGTTTGAGTTTGAGGATTATTATTGTTGTTGTTGTTGTTGTTGCTGCTGCTGTTATTACTGTTATTACTGTTGCTGTTGTTGGTAGAATAATATGGATTCATTTTTTATTATTATTATATTATTTTATTTTATTTTATTTTATTTTATTTTATTTTTATTTTATTTTTACGAAAAAAAACAAATAATTCTCATTTATTTTTTACTTGATCCGTCCTTCCTATCCTATTTAAATCAAAAAAAATCTTCAAATAATACTCCTATTGGCTAAAATTTGATAATGACGATAATTTCCTCATGAAAAAAAATATTACATCACACCATTACATCATGTTTTTACAAAAAGTCTGTAATATTTATTTATAGAAAAAGTATAGACTAATATAAATTAAAATTTTTCCCACTCAAAAAAAAAAAAAAAGTTTTTTTTTCAAATTGAATTGATCCTTATTATTTAATTTAGTTAAAAAAAATAAAAAAATGAAATCTTCATAAAATCCATTACCTAATTATTTCATCTTAGTATAATTCTTATAGTTGTAAAAACAACTATGCTACATGTAATAACAAGTGGCATAAACGGTAGACCATTTTGAGTTGCATCACCTTGACAAACAGCACATGTATATTCTAAATAATACAGGAAATTGATTGATTGATCAAAAAGAGAAACAACAAATAAATATTTTATAGGTATAAATAATATAATACACGGAACAAACCTGGAAGGTCGGTTCTTCCACCCGGCGTATACAAATAGAAATTCAATCCAGAAAATGCTTGTAAACGACCCGGTGACGGAGGGGCGTCAATGCCACGTTCATCAAATATAAATAGCCTATAGGTACTCATTGGCAAGCTACCACTACCGGATGATGATTGTTTCGAAGTATCCCAGATTACTTCAGTTGTATTTCCTGTGAGGTTTGCAGCAACTGTGTAAAGTTGTTGCGACTGTGTTTTTGCAAATACATTAATTTGTTCCGGAGGTATCGAAAAATTTTGCGAGTATTTCCAACCAAATTTAATGTTAAATCCTATTTTATAGATATTATTTTTTGGCGAAGCGGGTTCGGTGATTATCACTTGTACTGCTGGAACCGTTGGATCAACTTCAGTCGGTGTTGTTTTTGGAGTATTGGTATTTGTTGTCACTTGATTTTGTGGCTCTATTATTAAAAAGCGTAAAGAAGGATTAAATCAAGATGAAGATAAATAATTCCTAATTAGCATATAACGCTTGCCTCTTTTCATTAAGTGACCATCATCGTCATTGTTAGATGATACTATAGTCAGTAAGGAAAGTAAAAATATTATTGTAACAATTATTGATTTTTGTGATATCAAATACATTGTTTCTATGTAATTGTTTCTATTTTTTTTTTTTATAAAATTTTTTTTTATTTATTATTGAAGTTAATTAAGTACTACATTATTTTCTTTATGATTGGTTGTAGTTAATTTTTAACGGTTGCCAAAAGAGTGTGACAATAAATAAAAATTCTTTATTTAGTTATACATAGAATGAATTGTTTTATTTTTAGATTACAAAAACCAGAATATCAAGCCAGTTTAAATCACACGTTTCAAACCGGTTTTGACATATAAAAGTTTAATTAAGTGCGGTTGGTTAAACTGTGGGTGGGAAATAATAAAAATTTCAGATGAAATTTGTTTATGCATCTCGTAATTCTCCCGCTTGTCTCTTTTTTGGTTTCAATTCTTTTCCCCCCGTTCCCCCTTTTCAACTCTTTTTTGATATCCTCAATGGTATCCATATTAAATTAAATTAAATTAAATTAAATTAAATTAAAATTAAATAATAAAAGAAAATAAGAGATTGTTTCCTTGTAAACAAAATTTTGCGCCTTGATTATAGTTTCGACCAATAGCAAAAAAACTGGTTACTTTATAACTCGCAGTTCTTTATATTCGCTTTGTCAGCCATATTAATATTGATACTTGTGGCCGAAGCCGAATTGTTTATTTGTTCTTGGTAACTTTGTTGGATCGCTCGATTTCTTTTTCTTTTTCACATGTAATTTTTTAATACGGTGAGTGTCACAAAAAATCCTTAAAATTGATTTGCTTGTCAAAATTTTATGATCGTAAAAAAGCATGTTCTGAAATCATACGATCAATTAATTATGTAATTTAAAAAAATAAAAATTTTTTTTTTTTTGCAATGATTGTATAACAATTTGGCTGGATCATGTGATTCGTGGGAAATTCTAAAAAATTGATGACGATGATTATTTTGTCCAATAAGAATGGAAATCGTGTTTCCAAAAATGATGTAAAAAAAAGCTACGACACCCAGTATTCCCATGTTGTCCCCAACCATAGTACTGACTGGGCCATTAGTGGTTTAACTTCGGAGATCGGACGGGTTCCGGTGCATTTCACTATGTATGGCCGTAGCTGATAATATTAGCAAATTATGTTTATTTAAAATTAATAAGTTTTTTACTTATATATTGATATAAAAAACACGAATATATAAATAATTTAAAATAATTTACATCAAAAATATGTAAATCGAACACGAGTGAATATGAATACGAGTATGGGAAAATAACTAAATAGCAAGTTGTGATATGGAAATATATTTCCGTATACCTACTAGTTCTCTAATAAGTTTAAAATATTATGGATATTTGGCTAAAGGAGGCTGTTGTACTAAAATTCAGATGTTACAAAAAGAGTAAAGTTTTTAAAAATTAATATTAATGAATGTTACGGACGGATACAATACGCTGTGATAATATTTTTTTACACAATATATATTTTAGTACTAGTGCTAGGATTGGTTATATATTTGTTTGGTATTTAAGTGATTGACCAAAGGCAGCAGATGTTTACAGATTTTTTGAGATGATAATGTGGGAACATACCTCAGGCAAAAAGTCTTTTTTACATAATCATCACTTTATAACAGATATTCTGGTCCAAATACCAAAGAAGCTAAAGAGTGTCTAGAGAAAAAAAAAAATAGACAAGAAATTATTAATTCAGGAAAATACCATCCAGATACAAAGAATTACAAACACCATCATTTGGGCGCATTCCGTACAAGTCACTCGCTCTGTAAATTAATTGATAAAGCTAATTCACAAAATAATTTTGACCAATAATGATTTCAAATAAAAAAGTCCAACAAAAATACTTTAACGAATACGATTCAGTTTTTATACTAATGAGCTTAAAATAAAGGGATGGATGGTAGTATCGATTAATTTATTTACTTTTATTATTTTATATATTTTTTTGTAATAAATTAAAAGCCTAATCTGGTGGTATCATTTTTGTTACAACAATATGACGTTATCATTATTGTCACCAACAAAAACCTTTCAATTTTTATACCATTCTTGGTTGGGATCTTCAACATCTAAAAACTATAGCCATCTAATCTTCATTATTTTAATCATGGGAAATACCAGCAAGCCCTCAGATCCCATTGGTGTCAATGATTACAACTATTTAGAATAATTATGGTGATGGTGGTCGAAAAATATTCAGTTTTTTTATTTACTTGTAACAAATATTGTGAAAGTCTACAAAAATGAAACAAAAACCTAATTTGGGTATCATTCATAAACATTTAACTATCTTTTCTTTTTCCGTATAATTGATTAAATTATCTCCCTAAAAGTTTAGAGAAATATTTTAATCAAAAAATAAAATCAATGGATTCAGAAAAATTATCAAATCGATTGAACGAACTAATTGACAAATTAAATGAACTGAATAGCTTGATAATTAATAGAGAAGATAACGGATCAATTAGAATTAATGATTTATTGAATGAATTAATTGAGACATTGAAAATAATGGAAAGTTGTACTAAATGTAAAAACAAGGAATTAGAGGACGAAAAAATTCATGGTTTAATTGACGAATTCATTGACGAATTAAAAAAAAAGCCTTTAAACGATTTAGCAAGAATTAATAATACATTGACTGAAAGAATATATAAATTAAATCATAAATTACATATGTGGACAATATGTGATGAATGTGATGAAAAAAAGATCGAGAAATTAACTGACAAATGTGGAAATCAAGAATTAGCAATATATCTTCATTGTTATTATTATACCAAATGGGTTCCATTTGAGGAATTTAAGGGTGTTGAGCTTTTGGCTGAAGGTGGATTTGGAGATGTTTACAAAGCAATTTGGATTAACTATTTTAATGATTCAAATTACAAATATGAAGAAAAGGCTGTTGTATTGAAAAAATTATATAACCAAAATAAAATGATGGATATTATAAAGGAGGTAGGTAAACTTTATATGATAATAATAATAGAATTATCTCTTATAATTTCTAAATTATTATTAATTATTATTATCATCGTAATATTTTAGATAATAAGTCATAATAGTAATAAAGACTTAAAAACAATAAACAAATGTTATGGAGTCACTAAAGATCCAAATGGAAATGAATATATGCTGGTATTTGATCGTGATCTTGATGGAAGTTTACACAATTATTTATCAAGAAAATTTAAAGAAATTACCTGGCCAAAAAAATTAAGATCACTTATTCATATTTTAAAAGGGTAAGTAAGTCATGACTTTCTTTTTAAAATACTGAACTTGTTTAAAATAATTAAAAGATTTTTTTTAAATAATTAGATTAAATGAAATACATGCAGAAAATTACATACATTGTAATTTACACAGTGGTAATATTTTAACTAACGAATTAGATATTGGTATAATAGGAGATTTAGGATTATGTCAACAAGTTATTGAAAACAAGGATTCAAAAGAAGTTTATGGTGTCATCCCCTATTTAGCTCCCGAAGTATTATCATCCGAACCATATACAAAAAAATCAGATATATATAGCTTTGGTATGATAATGTGGGAATTCACCACAGGAAAAAAACCATTTTATAATTTACCACACGACCACCTTTTGATAACAGATATTCGGGAGGGAAAAAGACCAGAAATTACAGAGGACACACCTGATTTCTATGCTGATTTGATGAAAAGTTGTTGGGATCCCAATCCTGATAATAGACCAACTGGTGAAGAAATTTATGTACATTTACGAAATCAACATCTTTTACCATATGAAGGCGGAGTAATCGAAAAAGCAGAATTGGAACGTCAAAAAATTGTCAAGTCGGAAAAATATCTTTTGAATGAAGAGAATGACAAATACCATAGAGACGCGTGTTATATTAGTCGTCCACTTGGTAGATTAATTGAAGAAGCTGATTCACTAAATAAACCATCAGAGTTACCAGAACCTCCAGAACCTCCAGAAGAGAATGTTGAGAGTGATAAAATTAAGGATGATGATGGCGACAATTATGATAAGAACGATTATAATGTTGAGAGTGATAAGATTAAGGATGATGATGGTGACAATTATGATAAGAACGATTATAATGTTGAGAGTGATAAGATTAAGGATGATGATGGTGGCAATTATGATGGTGGCGATTATAAGAGCGATTATAATGTTGAGAGTGATAAGATTAAGTATGGTGATGATAAGGGTGGTGATGATGGTGATAATGACGACGGTGGTGGTGATAATGACGATGGTGGTAGTAGTGTAATTGATGGCAAAGGCAACAATAATAGAAATGTCAATAATGATGGTTATGTAAGTGGTGATTCCACTATTATTAATTTAACTACTAACAAAGCTGACGATAAAAGAAATAGTGATGATTTTGGTGATAATGCTAATGACGATGGTGTCAGCATTAAAAGGCAGAATAAGAAATTCTCGAAATTGCGTAAAATTTTCAATATCAGAAAATCAAAAAAATTGTAAACATTTATTTATATTATTTATTTTATTTTTATTTTCCTGTACATAAATAAATAAAATCCAAAATTACTTCGTGAAAACGAAAACAACCGAATCTCTCTCATCTATCATTTGATTATTATAATCCTCTTGATTAAAAACATGCGTTATGTTCTGGCTATTGGAAAGATGCATTATACAGTTCACTTTCTCTATAATAAATTTCTCTTTTGTCCCCGATTCATTTTTTTACAATTAATTTCTCTCTATGTCGAACAAAGGCAGAAAAATTACATATACGGGAGAAAGGTTCGTTATAGAGAGAGTTAAATGAAACATAGCTTTTGACAAAATAGTTCGATCCTAAAATTATCAAAAAGAAAAATATTATTTGAACGCGTAGAAAGAAACTCATATTTGCTATCTGAAAATTTAGTTGTCACGTCTTTTGTCATAATATTTACATCCACATTATCATTGATTCCTTTTTTTAATAAAATGTAATGAATTGTGAAAATGAAGAATTAGCCAAAGGCAATAATTATACTAAATGGATTCCGTTTAATCTGGACTAATTTTATGATGTAAGAAATATGTAATTATGTTTATTCAATATTATTTTCTAGTTAAAACCACATAAAAAGTCAAAGGCTTTTGTTAAGTATTTCAATATTAATATGCTGAAAGTGATTTACATTATCAAAACGACAAAATGTTTTAATTGGAGATGTGGAAAATTTGCCGCAAGTAAGACCTTTCTATAGATGGAAGACAAGGATCGGTGGAAAATGTTGGCGTCATGATCTAAAATTTAAGCACAATTAAATCATGTTTGAATAGATGGATATGTTTATCCTATTTCCTAAAGATAAAAAAGCAATCATCGAGCTGACAGAATCTAAAAAAAAAAAGATAATAATAATCTGTTATATGAAATGATGCTAATCGATTAATTTTTCGCAATCGATTATATCGATTATTATTATTATTATGAATTGATCGACAAATCGAAAAGATCGATTTTTACATTGCAACTAGGGTGATGATGAGTGGCGACCACCACCACCACTCATGATAAACACTTACTCATTTTCCTCAGCAATTGCGTTTGATTGATTTCTTTTTCTTTTTGTTTTAGAATCGGTAGACATTTTTACAAAAAAAAAAGTTTGTGATTTGATCGACGCGTACGCCGTTAATTAATTATCCTATTACTATTGGTTTTTTTTTGGGAGGACAGACGCAAATTGTTTTTTTTTTTTTTTGTAAAAACAATTTATTTTTTGACAGAATCCAAGATGACAAAATGTGAATGTTGTTGCTTGGTTTGGTTTGAGTCTCCTAGAGAAAACGTGTTAATAACTAACCAGAGGTACTTTTTTTTATTTGTATTGATATTTTTATAAATATTTTAATTGGAATCAGAACACGGAGAAGGATCTTGCTGGGAATGAATGTTTGGGAATTTACTTCGCGTAATAATAATATTATTAATATGTATTTACAAGAAGACGTCAAGGCAATAATACACTGTTGAAAAATATGCAATGTTTTATCGAAATTGGCAGTCGTTAAAGCACGCTACCTTAAAGACTTTACACAGTCATTCTCATCTTCCTTGTCATGTTCATAAGGCTAATTTGACCAAGGTTCTCATGATTATACAATGATGCAACATAATTCCAGGGGGGAGAACTTGGCCCTGGAGTTTACCAAGACTGTATCAATTGTCAATGACACTTTCACTAATTTTCCCTCACAACACCAGACCAGAGAAGGCTGCTGGACTCTGATGTTAAGAGGAAAGTTGTAAATAGTGTTTGTTTTGTATAATCATTTTCCTGAATGCTCTGTTTCTCTGATACTAACCAATTTATAATTTTGGGTAGGGGACTGGATGGGTTTTTGCCCAATCAGTCCTCTGTCCTATAGATTTAAATTATTGATTATATACATCTTTGTCAGCAATATGACCAACAAGAAAAAAGTCATAAAATGATTTGGATTTTGTTTGGTATGTTATGTTATAAATTAAACATTTTCATAAATTTTCTGTTTCTCTAATTTTGTTTGACCAACTGAACTTGATGTTATTTAATTAAATAGGGACTTCAGGGAAAATCCAAATCAACAACCCAGGTTGCAACATCCTGAATTGCAGACACTGACTTTATTCTAGAGAGGTATAACACAATGCAACCATCACATAAATGTCAACTATCATCAGCAATCAATTGCCATATGGTAACAGCCAGCCTGGTCTGAGAGAAAAATAGGGAAATGTGTTTTGTCCAAAGCCTTCTAATGTATAAGCTTAATTTTTTCATTGAAAAGATTTGCAATTGTGCATGGTGATTGGAAATTTTAGTTAAATCTGACACCTGCAATCATCAGATTTATTATTCATAATGACAATCAGCAAAAATATTTATTTTGTGAATCCCAGAGATCTGGGTAGACACACATTATTAAAATTTTTGTTTATGCATGGTCTTGGTATTGTTACTACCTGTCAATGATGATATGAAATGCATTGCATGATAATCACGACCATCATGAATATTTGATGGATAGAGGCATTCACATACAAGGAAATGATTAAATAGTTAAGTCATGTTTGTTTTATTAAAGATATGCAATTAATTATATTTAAAATTCTTTTATGCTAATTTAAGGTTCCATCTTTCTTTGCTTATACAGTGAACCCTTGTTTCAACAAACCTTGTTTCAACAAAGTATAATTAAATTTTTAATACAACGAATTTTTAAAAACGTTGTTACACATTGAAGGCATATAAAAATTCATTGAAACATGATTAATAACCTTGTTTCAATGAATAAAATTTTCTTATATGTCCAGCCACTTTGTTGAAACAAGGGCAGACTGTATATAATATATTGATTCTCTTTTTACTGGTTGAATGATACCAAATTTGGTAATGGGGTATCAGTAAATATCAGAGTCTGATAATTCTTTAAAAAAATAATTAAGGTATTGGCATAGTGATATGGTAATAATATTCCTAATATTTTTATCATATAGTCTAAAAGCCTATTAGTAAATATTGAAAGTGCCAATATTTATCATATATTCTTAAATTATTGGCTTAATTTAATAAACTGATAGCTCTTTTATATTTAACTAGAGTAACGACGAGTGGTGGGCGATAACCATCACCATCCTTAAAACACTTACCCAGCTAGTGCACCAGTATGAATTTCTTTACTTCTTTTATTGTTGAATCATGACATTTTTAAAAAGAAGTTTGTGATTTGATCAACATGTACACTAATTATTTATCCTATTGGTTTTTTTTGGTAGGACAGACATGAATTGATTGATTTTTTTTTTTGGAGATACATTTTTTTGACAGTGTCCATACAGTCATTCTCATACATCTTCCTTGTCATGTGTAAAGGCTAATCTGACTTGCGACCCCTCGATGATACAATGATGCAATCAAATTTCAGGGGAGGGACGCAAGGCCCTGGAGTTTACCAAGACTGCACCAATTGTTGATGACACTTTCACTAATCTTCCCAGACCAGAGATGGCTGCTGGCATGCTAGCTTAAAAGTTAACTGCATGATTATATACATCTTTGTCAGCAATATGGCCAACAAGAAAAAGAAAAAGGTCATAAAATGGTTTGGATTTTGGTATGTTATGTATAAATTAATCATTTTCATAAATATTCTGTTTTTCTTTAATTTTTGTTTGACCAACTGAACTTGTTATTTAAATGGGGTATGGTTGTTGGTAAGTTTGCATGCCACCAACAAGACAACAACCCAGGTTGCAACCTCCTGAGTTGCAGGCACCAACTTTATACTAGAGGGGTATAACACAAAGCAATCATCACCCAAGCAGTGATCAATGCCCATATGGTAACAGCCAGCCTGGTCTGAGAGGGAGATAGGGAATGTTTTGTCCAAAGCCTTCATACATCTTTTCACCTTACCCATGGAAAAAATTCCATGGCTATGAGGCGTGCGAAAGCACTGGGGACTTGTTTGTGATAGGAAATTTAATTAAATCTGACACCTGCAATCAACATCAGATTTATTATTCATAAGGAAAAGTAATTTATTTTGTGAGCCCCAGAGATCTGGGTAGACACACATTGTTAAAGTTTCATTCATGCATGGTCTTGGTATCATTACTACCTGGATGATGCAATTGTTTGTTATGTCAATGATGATATCAAATGTATTGAATAATAATCATGACAATCATGAATATTCAATGGATGGAGGCATTCACATACAAGGAAATGAAGGAAATGATTAAATAGTTAAGTCGTGATTATTTTATTAAAGGTGTATGATTAATTGTATTTAAAATATACAATAAAAAAATTGCAAGACTTCACCACTATGTCAATCAAGCTATCAAGCTGTTATGTTTGTGCATGATTTAAAATTCTTTTGTGCTAATAGAAACTATGGATTAGTATTAATATTAAAATCAATAAATAAACAAACAAATAGCTTTTATTGCAAAATAATTAATTTTGTTCCTTTGGTGTTAATGATTGAATCAACCACACAAGTAGTAGTCAATTTAAACAGCATTATTTTTAAAGAATTTATTCGAAATAATATTATTAAATGTATAAAATTTAATGATTTTTAATGTTGCAATTTTTTTGATACATCAATCTCAGTCCATATTTATATACTTTATTTCTTTTTTTGATAAAAAATAAATTTATCCATTTAGTAGATTCAAATAGATTTTATTAGAACAAATGGTACACTACAGCAAAATTTCGAAGAAACCAAGTGTATCTATTACACATAAAAATATTTAGCTTGTAGCCTATCCTGTAGAATATGCATGCAAAATTTCGTGTTTCCTGATTTTTCTATTTATTGATTGAAATTTCGATAGAAACTTTGCACGCGTAATTTATAGGGCCTGGTTACTAGGCCACAAACCACATTGTCAACCCGTTATTCCATTCAAAATTAATATTAATATTAAGTTATTAGTTAGTAATTTGGTTTTAACGGGGTGGATTTACCGCTTCTGGAACCAATTTTGGTTTAACAGGGTTTTTGAATTAACAGGGTTGACTATGTAGTTACGTTTAAAATAAAAAACTGTTTTACTGTTTTAGAAATAAAACAATAAATTTTCACAAATTCTTCTTTTGGATTCTTGTTTTGAAACTTTCATGAATATTGAAATCATGAATTAGTATTATTAAAAAAAGAAATAATAAAAAGAATAAAAAATTCACTTTTTCAACAGCTTTAGTTTTAGTTTAATTTCTTTTGGCATATTTATTATAAATAAATATTTATTGAATTGAACAATATTTAGCATGTGAAATATTAATAAAATAACAAGAATTATCCCAAGACCAGAACGTTTACTAAGTATTGACACAAAAAATAATTTATTTGTTTGAGCATACAATTGTTGATTGACCAATCAAAATCGTGAATTTGATAACGTAAAAATAAATGTTGATTTGATTCATTTTGTCAACAATCACTTCACCAACGGTTATTCGAATTTAAGAAGTTGGAAGCAACTATGCGACAAACCTTTGAAATGGTCTAATAAATTAAATTGTACTACTCGAAAATGTATTTAAAGGGTTGGTTTCCGACTTGGTTGAAGAATAACTCTCTTCCTAACTCTTCTCTTGACCATATCTC
>CAUDNR010004579.1:2567-20789 GCA_958430865.1 Entrophospora sp. SA101 | reverse complement strand
AAGAAATCAATCAAACGCAATTGCTGAGGAAAATGAGTAAGTGTTTATCATGAGTGGTGGTGGTGGTCGCCACTCATCATCACCCTAGTTGCAATGTAAAAATCGATCTTTTCGATTTGTCGATCAATTCATAATAATAATAATAATCGATATAATCGATTGCGAAAAATTAATCGATTAGCATCATTTCATATAACAGATTATTATTATCTTTTTTTTTTTAGATTCTGTCAGCTCGATGATTGCTTTTTTATCTTTAGGAAATAGGATAAACATATCCATCTATTCAAACATGATTTAATTGTGCTTAAATTTTAGATCATGACGCCAACATTTTCCACCGATCCTTGTCTTCCATCTATAGAAAGGTCTTACTTGCGGCAAATTTTCCACATCTCCAATTAAAACATTTTGTCGTTTTGATAATGTAAATCACTTTCAGCATATTAATATTGAAATACTTAACAAAAGCCTTTGACTTTTTATGTGGTTTTAACTAGAAAATAATATTGAATAAACATAATTACATATTTCTTACATCATAAAATTAGTCCAGATTAAACGGAATCCATTTAGTATAATTATTGCCTTTGGCTAATTCTTCATTTTCACAATTCATTACATTTTATTAAAAAAAGGAATCAATGATAATGTGGATGTAAATATTATGACAAAAGACGTGACAACTAAATTTTCAGATAGCAAATATGAGTTTCTTTCTACGCGTTCAAATAATATTTTTCTTTTTGATAATTTTAGGATCGAACTATTTTGTCAAAAGCTATGTTTCATTTAACTCTCTCTATAACGAACCTTTCTCCCGTATATGTAATTTTTCTGCCTTTGTTCGACATAGAGAGAAATTAATTGTAAAAAAATGAATCGGGGACAAAAGAGAAATTTATTATAGAGAAAGTGAACTGTATAATGCATCTTTCCAATAGCCAGAACATAACGCATGTTTTTAATCAAGAGGATTATAATAATCAAATGATAGATGAGAGAGATTCGGTTGTTTTCGTTTTCACGAAGTAATTTTGGATTTTATTTATTTATGTACAGGAAAATAAAAATAAAATAAATAATATAAATAAATGTTTACAATTTTTTTGATTTTCTGATATTGAAAATTTTACGCAATTTCGAGAATTTCTTATTCTGCCTTTTAATGCTGACACCATCGTCATTAGCATTATCACCAAAATCATCACTATTTCTTTTATCGTCAGCTTTGTTAGTAGTTAAATTAATAATAGTGGAATCACCACTTACATAACCATCATTATTGACATTTCTATTATTGTTGCCTTTGCCATCAATTACACTACTACCACCATCGTCATTATCACCACCACCGTCGTCATTATCACCATCATCACCACCCTTATCATCACCATACTTAATCTTATCACTCTCAACATTATAATCGCTCTTATAATCGCCACCATCATAATTGCCACCATCATCATCCTTAATCTTATCACTCTCAACATTATAATCGTTCTTATCACAATTGTCACCATCATCATCCTTAATCTTATCACTCTCAACATTATAATCGTTCTTATCATAATTGTCACCATCATCATCCTTAATCTTATCACTCTCAACATTATAATCGTTCTTATCATAATTGTCGCCATCATCATCCTTAATTTTATCACTCTCAACATTCTCTTCTGGAGGTTCTGGAGGTTCTGGTAACTCTGATGGTTTATTTAGTGAATCAGCTTCTTCAATTAATCTACCAAGTGGACGACTAATATAACACGCGTCTCTATGGTATTTGTCATTCTCTTCATTCAAAAGATATTTTTCCGACTTGACAATTTTTTGACGTTCCAATTCTGCTTTTTCGATTACTCCGCCTTCATATGGTAAAAGATGTTGATTTCGTAAATGTACATAAATTTCTTCACCAGTTGGTCTATTATCAGGATTGGGATCCCAACAACTTTTCATCAAATCAGCATAGAAATCAGGTGTGTCCTCTGTAATTTCTGGTCTTTTTCCCTCCCGAATATCTGTTATCAAAAGGTGGTCGTGTGGTAAATTATAAAATGGTTTTTTTCCTGTGGTGAATTCCCACATTATCATACCAAAGCTATATATATCTGATTTTTTTGTATATGGTTCGGATGATAATACTTCGGGAGCTAAATAGGGGATGACACCATAAACTTCTTTTGAATCCTTGTTTTCAATAACTTGTTGACATAATCCTAAATCTCCTATTATACCAATATCTAATTCGTTAGTTAAAATATTACCACTGTGTAAATTACAATGTATGTAATTTTCTGCATGTATTTCATTTAATCTAATTATTTAAAAAAAATCTTTTAATTATTTTAAACAAGTTCAGTATTTTAAAAAGAAAGTCATGACTTACTTACCCTTTTAAAATATGAATAAGTGATCTTAATTTTTTTGGCCAGGTAATTTCTTTAAATTTTCTTGATAAATAATTGTGTAAACTTCCATCAAGATCACGATCAAATACCAGCATATATTCATTTCCATTTGGATCTTTAGTGACTCCATAACATTTGTTTATTGTTTTTAAGTCTTTATTACTATTATGACTTATTATCTAAAATATTACGATGATAATAATAATTAATAATAATTTAGAAATTATAAGAGATAATTCTATTATTATTATCATATAAAGTTTACCTACCTCCTTTATAATATCCATCATTTTATTTTGGTTATATAATTTTTTCAATACAACAGCCTTTTCTTCATATTTGTAATTTGAATCATTAAAATAGTTAATCCAAATTGCTTTGTAAACATCTCCAAATCCACCTTCAGCCAAAAGCTCAACACCCTTAAATTCCTCAAATGGAACCCATTTGGTATAATAATAACAATGAAGATATATTGCTAATTCTTGATTTCCACATTTGTCAGTTAATTTCTCGATCTTTTTTTCATCACATTCATCACATATTGTCCACATATGTAATTTATGATTTAATTTATATATTCTTTCAGTCAATGTATTATTAATTCTTGCTAAATCGTTTAAAGGCTTTTTTTTTAATTCGTCAATGAATTCGTCAATTAAACCATGAATTTTTTCGTCCTCTAATTCCTTGTTTTTACATTTAGTACAACTTTCCATTATTTTCAATGTCTCAATTAATTCATTCAATAAATCATTAATTCTAATTGATCCGTTATCTTCTCTATTAATTATCAAGCTATTCAGTTCATTTAATTTGTCAATTAGTTCGTTCAATCGATTTGATAATTTTTCTGAATCCATTGATTTTATTTTTTGATTAAAATATTTCTCTAAACTTTTAGGGAGATAATTTAATCAATTATACGGAAAAAGAAAAGATAGTTAAATGTTTATGAATGATACCCAAATTAGGTTTTTGTTTCATTTTTGTAGACTTTCACAATATTTGTTACAAGTAAATAAAAAAACTGAATATTTTTCGACCACCATCACCATAATTATTCTAAATAGTTGTAATCATTGACACCAATGGGATCTGAGGGCTTGCTGGTATTTCCCATGATTAAAATAATGAAGATTAGATGGCTATAGTTTTTAGATGTTGAAGATCCCAACCAAGAATGGTATAAAAATTGAAAGGTTTTTGTTGGTGACAATAATGATAACGTCATATTGTTGTAACAAAAATGATACCACCAGATTAGGCTTTTAATTTATTACAAAAAAATATATAAAATAATAAAAGTAAATAAATTAATCGATACTACCATCCATCCCTTTATTTTAAGCTCATTAGTATAAAAACTGAATCGTATTCGTTAAAGTATTTTTGTTGGACTTTTTTATTTGAAATCATTATTGGTCAAAATTATTTTGTGAATTAGCTTTATCAATTAATTTACAGAGCGAGTGACTTGTACGGAATGCGCCCAAATGATGGTGTTTGTAATTCTTTGTATCTGGATGGTATTTTCCTGAATTAATAATTTCTTGTCTATTTTTTTTTTTCTCTAGACACTCTTTAGCTTCTTTGGTATTTGGACCAGAATATCTGTTATAAAGTGATGATTATGTAAAAAAGACTTTTTGCCTGAGGTATGTTCCCACATTATCATCTCAAAAAATCTGTAAACATCTGCTGCCTTTGGTCAATCACTTAAATACCAAACAAATATATAACCAATCCTAGCACTAGTACTAAAATATATATTGTGTAAAAAAATATTATCACAGCGTATTGTATCCGTCCGTAACATTCATTAATATTAATTTTTAAAAACTTTACTCTTTTTGTAACATCTGAATTTTAGTACAACAGCCTCCTTTAGCCAAATATCCATAATATTTTAAACTTATTAGAGAACTAGTAGGTATACGGAAATATATTTCCATATCACAACTTGCTATTTAGTTATTTTCCCATACTCGTATTCATATTCACTCGTGTTCGATTTACATATTTTTGATGTAAATTATTTTAAATTATTTATATATTCGTGTTTTTTATATCAATATATAAGTAAAAAACTTATTAATTTTAAATAAACATAATTTGCTAATATTATCAGCTACGGCCATACATAGTGAAAAGCACCGGAACCCGTCCGATCTCCGAAGTTAAACCACTAATGGCCCAGTCAGTACTATGGTTGGGGACAACATGGGAATACTGGGTGTCGTAGCTTTTTTTTTTATTCATTAATAAATGCGTGAGAAAATATTAATATATATAAAATAAATATAATAATCATTCTTTACAAATTTTTTTTATTTTTTGAAATGGAACTTCAAGGCTCTTGTCATTGTGGAAAAGTTAAATTCAAAGTAAAGTCTAATACACCTGTACCATATATGAGATGTTATTGGTAATATTAATAAAAGTTTGAATTTTTGAATATATTAATATGCTTGCTTACCACCTAAAAATAATCATATTTTCAAGTTCCATATGCCGTAAACTTGATGGTGGAGGTGGATATAGTATTAATATTATGGGATTGGTAATTAATTAGTTAATTTAGATCATGATTTCTTTTTTTGATAAATTTATAATGGTTTTTTTTTGTTTTAGAATGATACACTTGAAGTTGACGGAATGGAAAATGTCAAGACATATTAGTATGTATTGAATAATTATTTATGATAACTAATAAATATTGTTTTCTTTTGTAGAAGTTATCGTGGAATTAAGGATAAATCTTTACCTAAAAAACAACAAGAGGAATGGTAAATCATAATCATAATCACAATAATATTAATAATAATAATAATAAATTTAGATTTTATTTTGCTTAAATAGTGGAAATAGAAGATCATTTTGTAAAGAATGTGTGCATTTTTATGGGCCTATGATCCAAAATATTCTGAATGGGTTAGTTATTTATTTATTTATTTTGTAGTTAAATACTCACTTACATTTATAATATAAACAATTTACTTTTTTAAAAAAAAACATTCACACAAAGTGCTATCCGTTTGCATCTGCAATTGACACACCACTGCCAAAACCCAAAAGATTGGTTTGTATAATGTTAAAGATAAAGCTGATTGGGCTGAAGTTCCTGATTCAAGTGAAGCTGACTTATTTGATGAATATCCTGATAAATCAATTGAAGGCTGGCATAAAGCTAATAATCAATGGATCAAATAATTTTATAATTACAATTATAAATAAATAAATGTCATTCTTCTTATGAGTGCCTTTTTTACCAGTGAAAATATGATCCTTATATCAAGTTAATCTCATGTTTCCTTTATCCCTGTTGTGCGTGAAAATGAAATCTATGTGAACTTGCAATTCACATACGTGAAATTCAAATTAACCAATTAGAATTTCATATCCAAACACTCCATCCCAAAATTTTAATTATAAATTTTGATTTCACAGTTTCAATTTCACATACAACATCCCTAACTTAATATTAATATTTTCCTTAGTGTGAAAAAGGTATTCTTTCTTGCACAAAATATAACTTTTTGAAAATATATAGTAGGACTCTGTGTAAACTTTAATATTAATATTTAGCTAAATTTTATAAAGGTTTTATTATAAATTAACTCACAAAATATATTTTATTAAAACATCATCTAAATAAATTTTTATTAAAGCATCATCCGATTAAATAAATACATTTTTATTTCTTTATAATAACCAACATGTAAGCATTATTTATATAGGCATATTGTAACAAAACCAGGCAAAGTGAACACAATGGGATTACTTTTGATATCATCCTCCTCTTCGGATTGATAAAACTTCTATATACTGTATAATAAACATTATTATAAATAAAAGATAAAAAATCATTTATCTTCACATACAAATTCATCATGATAATATAGATCACGCACCATTTTGAAGCAAAATACCTGGTTCGTAAAAATTACATCTTCATTGGAGTATGAAATGATGTTTGCTTCATTTTTTTTCTACTGGTAGAAACTCCATTTTTTTTGATATTATATAAATATCAATATGTTCTTCACGTGCCCTTCAGGCACGTGAAAAAAAGAATATTGACTATAGGAAGTGTAGGAGGTATCTGATAAATGAATTATCAGGCAGAAATAAAAAATTCTATATTCTTATTATTAAATGATAAACTGATTGTATCACATGATTATAATATCAAGTTGCAAAAATAAGTTTGTCTATTTCTGCCAGTGATTACATAGGGACCTACTTGATAATTAATTTTATTCGCATAAAAAAACTTTATTGGTGTGTGACAAAAGAAAGTTGACTTATAATAAATAAATCTATTAAAGATGAAATATTTTTCCATTAATAATTTGTTATTGATATTAATAATAATTAGTTGCGAAAAAATAATTATCAATGTTGAAACAAGAGGAATTACAGAAACTAAAGAGGACGCAGCGAGAATAGCAAGAAATTTGGTAAATGAAACAGGATATGGAACTCTTGTTACTATTATGAGCGAAAATGAAGATCATATGAAAGGTGAAATTATCATGTATATATTTATTCTTAAATAATAATAATAATAATAATAATAATAATAATAATAATAATAATAATAATAATAATAATAATAATAATAATAAAATTTTAAGGATATCCAATTGGACTTCTTGAATATTTATCAGATGATTGTCCATCCACTGGAGATCCATTATTACTTTTGAGTCATGTACAGGTAAAAGAAAGGAGGGATGAAAATAAGGGAAGGGATGATTGAAAAATTACAAATATACTAAACCATGAATTTACTGTATGTATGGAAAAAAGCTAAATGTTCGCAATGCTTTTGATGATGGACTGAGAGCTTCTCTGTCGATTCGTAAATTAAGTTCCAAGAAATCATTTTTTCCTTTCGCTGAACCAAGATTAAATTTATTTGGTAAAATAACAAGGGTTAACGAGAGTGAGGTAAATATAACAAGTATTGATTAATTAATTAATTAATTAATTAATTATATTTATTATTATTATTGGGAGAAAAGGAATTCTAATATTTAAATTAATTAGGAGAATGATGTTAAAAATTGTTATCTAGAGAAACATCCAAAAGCTCGTTATTGGTAAGGATGTCTTTTCTTTTCATGCTAATGATGGTGATGATAATCAAGAACATTATCAATTCGTTAACTTCTTAAATGATTATGGCAATTATTAGGCTTCCTGGCAAAGTTCATTCATTTCATTTCTATCGATTTAAAGTTCAAGATATTTATTTTATTGGAGGTTTTGGGGGGTAATTTGCTAATAATTTTATTGACTGATTGATTGAGATTGGTAATTAATAAGTTAATAACTTTGTTATATGTCATAAAAAGTCTTCATTATATAGGATTTATTGAAGAGAAACTATATCATGAGACAACTCTAGATGGTGGTTCTGATGATATTTGTGAAGAATGATTGAAAGTACAAATATGCATACATGCACGTGTAACTTATTAATGTGTGTTTACTTTTCTTATGAATGGATGTTTTTTGTTTTTCTTGATCACGTGTATACTTTCATTTTTAAGAAAAAATTGTTTTTTACCTTTTTTATAATTATTATTAAAAAAAATGTAACAATATTAAATTCTTGTTTGTTATTTATTAGTTTGTATCTTATAAATAAGCATAAAAAAGCAGATAAATAGCGCGTCACTTTATAAAACTATTTTATTTCCCATATATATATGCATGCTTATTATTTCAAAAACAATCAGAAAATTTTCTTCATTTTATTCTGCATGAACTTTTCCCACTAACGCAGCAACAATCGCAACAACGAAAACAAAAATGGATTTAATTTCACAACATGACGATGAAGAGAGTTCTAATGAGAATTTAATTCTTCATCTTACAACAGAATTTAAAAAGCCTTTTACAGGCTGGGACTTTTCATATCTTAAAGGTCGCATGGAAGAAAATTCCGGATCTTTAGGTTGGAATTATGAAAATACCGTGAGAAGTTTGTTACCACATCATAAAGGGCTTTTAGATATGGGAACTGGTAGCGGTGAATTTCTTGCTTCTTTGAGTCCTTTACCTCCAGATACTTGTGCAACAGAAGGTTGGGCTCCCAATATTGATATTGCAAGAAAACGTTTAAAACCTTTAGGAGTAACAGTTACAGGTAATTATGATATGACAATAATAGTTCAATCAATATTAATTTATTACAATTATTAATCGTTAATAATAAAAAAGCAAAGGAACAAAATGATACAAATGATTGGAATCTATCATTCTTTTTTATCGATTTAATCAGTTAATTAATTTAATTCATTCATTTATTTATACAAATAACATTTAGCAATTACCGATTATGACGTTAGATTACCAATTAATGATGCAAGGTTTGATTTGATAATTAATAGACATGAACCATATATTATCTATGAAGTACATAGGCTCCTTAAACAAAATGGCATATTTGTGACACAACAAGTTGGAGAAAGGGATAATATAGAAATAAATAAATTATTAGGTGCACCAGAACATCTTGGTTATCGTGAATGGCATTTAGAACAAGCTTGTAGTGAAATGGTCAAGGCGGGATTCACCATACTTGAGAAACAAGAGGCTTTTATAGAGACAAAATTTTATGATGTTGGTGCAATTGTTTACTATTTAAGAGCTATTCCATGGCAAATTGAGGATTTTTCAGTGGAAAAGTATTCTGAACAATTGATAAATTTACATCACAAAATTCAGAATGAAGGTTACCTTTCTGTAGAAAGTCATAGATTTTTCATAATTGCAAGAAAAATTTAAATTTAATTACGTTAATTTATTTTTAGAAAGGACTTTTTATTTTACAAAATCACCCCAAAAAATATTTATATGCACATATTTAATTATTAATACTTTTTATTTATTATAATCATAATCATGATCATTTTATTTAATATATATTTTTTTTTCAAAAAAAATATTAGTGTCAATTCTTATTCTAATTTTATTATTGAGTAGGCGAGAAAAAGAAAATGAGATAATGAAAAAATAATAAAATTTTGTTTTTTATTATTTGTTCAAATAAAATTATAACAAGGACAACTATAAATATTACTAAAATTATTCGTCATGAAATGTAATTTTACAACAACTCTGATTTTTGAACTTAATAAAGAATTGGGTTTATTAATTGTTGAATGAAATCAATCAGAGAAAAGTTCAAGGTTTTATTTATGTTTATTATAACGATATTTGCTATAATAAGCTTCATTTATTATTTGTACATATTAATATAAATTTACAAATTCATAATAAAATAATAACTAATAAAAATATAACTAATAAAAGAATTTAATTAAATTCAGAAGGGAATTAGTAAAAATAAAAAAAATGTTCAGTTAAAAACCGTAAAATTAATCCAGTCAAGCTTATGAGATCAGTAAATGATCAAAAAATTAATGATATCCAATAATGTATACAAAATCCAAATTATAAAATTGGCACAATCAATTGTTCTGAATTTGTGATGGAACCTTTCTTTATTAATATGTATATATATATAGGCCTGCTATATATTTTTGTAATTACCAATTGGCGAAGACAATTTATTACCATTCTCGCCGTTATTATTATTGTTGCTATTTGATGATGATCTGTTAGATGAGGAAGGAAAGATAATTGGTGCTGATATATTATTAGAAGATATATCTTTAGTAAGATTATGATGTTGAATTATATATTTATTCAGATTATGCTGATTGTGATTAATTATATTGTTAAATTGCACATGTGGATTCATTCGAAGAGGTGGTTCATATCTTAGAAATAATTCATCCTTGAAATGACGATGTCTAAAATAATAACATACAATCAATCAGCCAGCCAGATAATTAACAAAACTTCAAAGACAATATATACACACAAACTTACCTGATACCAGTTGGTTTTCTTGCTTCTTCAAAATATTTGATAGCGTCTGCAACTGTTAAATGTAATTCTTCGATTAAATAAGAACAGATCATGAATCCTGTTCGATTAAACCTATAGCACATGCACACATGCATACACATAGATATGTTAATCATAAAAAAATAAAAACCAGTTCCAATAGAATAAAATTCTACTCTGTGAAAAAAATTACAAACCCATAGTGACAATGCACAACAATTTGTTTATCTGGTTTCTTATTCCAAGCTTCTTTTGCTATTTGAATAAATTTTCTAACCTCATCACGTGAAGGTGGAATTTTACTAGCTGTACTGAATTTTATGTAAGTGATATGAGAATTGTCAAAGTCACTTGTTCGATATGGTGGTGAATCTTTTGTTATATCTAAAATACTGCGTGTTGAATTAATAATAACAATAACAATATATTAAATTAATATCTCATTTTTTTTCCAATAAAGTGAAAAGAAATAAAACCAAGTTCAAAGAAAGTTTGAATACGGATTTATAGATTGTTGAATTGATTTGATAGATTACAATCCTATTTCCGGGTGCCGTGCAATAAAAGCCGTCGGACAATGTTCTTCATCATTCTGACGCATAACCTTTTTTATAAAAAGGTGATTAATTTTTCATGTATATATTAAATCATAATGAGTAATGAGGAACAATTATCAGATACATACTTTCATTGCTCTAAAACCTGTGTTATTGACAGTAATTTCTGATATAATAGGTGTTTGTTTCCACTAAATATATATAATTTTTAAATATATATCATAACAACAAGATGAATGATGATGATGTGATATCAAACCTTTTCATAATTTTTCATTGACCATTTATTTTCGTCTTTGGTTTCGTAGATTATTTGCCATGCTGGATCCAATGTTGCAAGTCTGCATTCATTTATAAGGAACTGATTAATTATACGATTTAACAATTCCGGTTTTTCCAACATTGGAACATGACCTGATTCTTGAATGATAACAGGCTGTGGTGATGCGCCTACTTTATTATTCCATTCATGTATAAGTGCCATTTCGCTAGGTGGTGTAACTTCATCCTTGAAAAAAAAGTTAAATAAGTTTGATAACCATTACAAAATTTATTTATTAGATTGTAACTAACCGCTTGACCAGAAATGAGTAATAAAGGACATTCGATAGCATCTATATTTTCTCTGGTAAACCATTTCGCTCCCTTTAACATAAATTTATAAACTTGAGTTTTTGATTGTTTATTCCATAGAAGTTGCTTTGATCTAATCATATCATTTGCAGTTTTGCTTAGCATGCGATTAACACTTGTAGAATGAGTCCCACCTCGACGATCCAATATACGTAAAATATTAAATATAATATCAGGTATTGATTGAATTCTTCGCTGTCGTTCCAGATCTTTTTCGGTTATTTGAGCTTTTACCGAAATAAGTGTCAAAGCTTTTATAGATTGTTTTACACGTTGGTACAAAAAAGTACCCAAGCAACAACCATAAGAATGACAAATCAATACCGTATTATCACTTGGATAACGTCTTAGTAATTCTATTAGATCTTCCACTAATGATTCCGTAGTATAATCTTCTAGCCTTTAGTATTGTCATTATTATTATTAATAATGTTATAAATGATGTATAAAATATTTATTATTACGAGTATATATCTTTTTTTACCTTCTTGATACTTCACTTTTCCCACATCCAACCAAATCAATAGCTAAAACATTTGCAGTCGATGAGAAATATTCAATTTGATATTCCCATTGTGCTGCCTTTTTTTTATAGAATACAATAATAAAAGAACAAAGAAGGGTAATTAAGTGGTAAATCATTATGATCAATTGTTAATCGTATATTATAATCAGCGAGAATAAGCAACCTGGCCACCTAATCCGTGAATAAATAAAATTAATGGCACTTTTGCACCAAGTTCATGTATAATGTGAACGATCCGAATTCGTTTATTCCTGATGTTTACAAATTGCGTATGCTTCTGAATGATGTTAGATGGTTCATTATCATCTATAAGACCATTTTGAATTGATGATAATGGCAGTTGTAATAATGATTATGATATTTAGGATAAATATATTTATTTATAATAATAACAAAAAAAAAAAAAAAATAGGAAACTTCATAATTTTGTTATTGTCTTGAAACTTGCCCTTTTCAATTTTTTTATAAATATTGAACAGTAAACTAGTCAAAATTAAAGCAAATCCTGTAAAAGCTAATGGTAAAAAGTAATTAACATTCAAATGTTGAAATGGTGTGGGAAAACTAGAAATAGCTGGAAATTTTTTAATAACATTATTAAAAAAAGGGGAAGAAATAAAAGATTCCATATTGTTTTTATAAATTAAATTAGAAATATTTTATTATTATATATTGTTAATTTGGGTTAGTTTACTATTAATATTAAGATGGTCAGTGCTATTACGTCAATGTTACATCGTACATGTGTATATCATGCTTGACACATAAATAATAAATTTTTTTTCAATTTAAAAAAAAAATTCAAAATTATGGCATCTTTCATGGACCCAACACTGCAGTCTACCATTAGCAACAATAGTAGTAATAGCAACAGCAGCAACAGTAGTCGTCGTAGCAGCATTGTTAGTGGTAGTATTATAAATAATAAAGAAGCAATAATAGATCCTTTTGATGCTAGATCTATACCAGTTCAACCAGCTGCATATACAGAAAATGATCCTACGGTTGAATTCTTTTGTATGCTTCATAAGAAATCTTCTTTTTTTTTAAGAATGTTATCCCAAACTTATTGATTTTATAAATATGTTATGCTCATAGATCGTCCAAGAACTTTATCAGTACTGTCAGCAATGTTGATTGGACTACTTTATGTTGCTATGAAACCAGAAATGATTGATACCTCAATTAATATTAAATTGTATGTTAAAAAATTTACTTATAAATATTAAGTAGTTAATATTCATATTTGTGCTTTTATAATAGTGGAGCCATGGCGGGAGTTGGATTTTTTTTGCTTTTTGCAATGCTACAATTTAGAGATGGGCCATTCATTAGACCACATCCAGTAATATGGAGAATTGTATTGGGTTTAGGAGTTTTATATCAAATGTTTTTAGTGTTTCTTCTATTCCAAGTAATTAATTATTTTCAATTTTATTTTTAATAATTTATCGTTATTAGCTAAATAATCCAAAATTTATATATCATAATATTAATAGAATAAACGTGACGCGAGATACATTTTTGCAACAATAGATCCATCTTTAGGCAGACCACTTCCTGAACGTTCATATGCTGACAACTGTGAATTAACAATTGAAAATATCAAAGTAAATATATATGTTCGATGGGTTTAATAATCATAAGATCTTAAATTAATAAAATTCACATATTTTTTGTTTTGTTGATTTATTAGGATCAGATGGATATTTTCGTTGTTTATCATGCATCTGGATGGTTTGCCAAGGCATTGGTGCTTCGTGATTATTGGTTTTGTTGGATATTGTCCGTTATGTTTGAGGTGATGGAATATTCGTTACAACATCAATTAAATAATTTTGCAGAATGTTGGTGGGATCATGTAAGTTACATATTATTTTTATATATGCCATAGCATATATGAGATTATCATACGCTTCTAGGATATTATATATATAAATTTATTCTTACATTACAACTTTAATTTATTAAAGTGGATTTTGGATGTTATAATATGCAATTGGGCTGGTTTATATCTTGGAATGAAAACATGTGAATATTTTGAGATGAAGGGTTATTCGTGGAGAGGTATTAAACAAATTCCGTCATTAAAAGGGAAAATGAAACGTACAGTCCAACAGTTCACACCGCATCATTGGACAAAATTCGAATGGGGAACAACAAAAAGTTTTAAAAATTATTTAGCCGTCATTGGACTTTTATTTTTGGTATATCTAATGAGCTTCTCTTTTTATTTTCAAAATGACATTTAATTTTTATAATTTATTAATTTAATTTAAAATTTTCAAATTAGTTTTTACAAACTGATTTGAACGCTTTCTATTTGAAATATTTATTATGGATACCACCAGAACATCCATTAAATGCATATAGATTTATATTACTTTTTTTTTGTGCAATTCCTGGTACAAGAGAAGCTTATCAATATTTAACAGACAAGTAAATGAGATTTTTTTATTGAGTTTCTTTTGAAATTTTACTCAAACATTTTATTTTATTTTATTTCCCATACGAACACTTTAGAGATTGTAAAAGACTTGGTCCACAAGCATGGTTGACTATAGCAAATATAATGACAGAATCAGTCATATGTTTTAAATTTGGTAGAGGCGAATTCCCAAATCCAGCTCCAACGAGTGTAATAATATTTTGGACAATTTTAATAAGTTCATTAGTGATTTATGCAATTTGGCAATTTGGTATACCATATTGGAAAAAGAAAGAGACTAAAACACAAAAGATTAAACAAAAATAGTGAGAAAGCAGTTAATATAAACAACAATTAATGATTATATTATATTATATTTTTTTAAAATTAATTAGTGGAGTTAATTAATATTGTAAATATTTTAAAGGAATATGTGAAATAAACACAATCAAGATTTATTCGAGTATATACAGGTTCTGTACATCTGCGCCTCTGTACTAAATTTTTGTACATATTAAGTACTCAACGCCCATCACAAATTCTGTATAAACAAAAAAGAATAGTAATAGTGTATCAGTACGGACAGAATTGAAAAGCAATTGGATTTATTTATATATATTAATATTAAGATTTATTATTATTGTTTGCGAAAAAGTCACATTATTGAAAATTATTTGCGTATAATAAGTTTATCAATTCTTTTTACAAAATGTTTGTAAGACGACATTTTAATATTCTTGTTTATATATATCTATCTAAACTTGTCAATTTCATTTTGTAAAATATTAATAAAAATTTTTTCCGATTTTAAAAATTTGTTTAAACTCAGGAGAAAAAAAATTCTTAAAACATATGGAAGGCAATTCGAATAGACACAGATATCATAGCGGCTCTTACAGCTTTGATGACTCTAATGAAGCAAATTTTGACAGACAATCAGAAGTAAAGGATGAAGCAAAATATGGCACATGCCAAAGGTGTATGGGATGTTATGCTAATTATGAATGGTGCCAAAGATGTGACCCGATTCTATTAACTGAAGGATGGACTAGCGATAATGAAGCGATAGACGAAATAATAAAGAGCACACAACTCAAAGCAAAGGGATACAATAATTATAATTATCTTGAATGGATTTCTTATAAGGATTTGATAAACAGTGTAATTATAGGTAGTGGCGGCAATGCAATTATATACAAAGCTACTTGGAAAAATGGTAGAAAATCCATAGACGAAAATAAAAAACGATGTGCAAACGACATGATTGTTGCATTAAAAAGATTCCATTCTCCAGAAATTTCGAAAGAATTTCTAAAAGAGGTAAAGTCATTTTTTTTTAAAAAATTTACTAACCAAATTAATTATTAAAATGATTTTACTTTATTTTCTAGTTTAAAAATTATGTTATATTTCATCAAGAAAAATGTATAATTCATATTTATGGAATAACAAGAGATCCACATACAATGCAATATATATTTGTAATGGATTATAAAGAAGAAGGAAGCCTTCGTGACTATTTATCAAGAGAATTTAGAATTTTAAGGTGGAAAGATAAAATAAAGATTCTTGAGAGTATTATCAAAGGGTTAAAAACAATTCATGCAAAAAACATCGTTCATCGCGATCTTCACAGTGGTAATATTCTTCACCAAAAACAATGTCATTTTATTACTACATTCATTGCAGACTTAGGGTTATCATGTCCAGTTGATCAAAAATCATCAAATAGTAATATGTTTGGGGTGATACCTTATATTGCGCCTGAAGTTATGAATCGAAGGCCATATACAATGGCATCAGACATCTATAGTTTTGGGGTGTTGATGGCAGAAATATCAACAGGTCAGCGACCATTCAGTAATGTCTCACATGGAATAAGTCTTATGCTTGAGATTTTTCATGGGTTAAGGCCAAGATTTTCCAGTAACACACCTAGTTTTTACAAAGAGTTAGCATGCAGTTGCATGGACAGTGATCCAGAAAAACGACCAACTGCAGAAAAAATTGCAGAGATTTTGGTTTCTTGGAAACTCTCATTTAATGATTTTGTAATTTCTGCTGAAAACCATGATTATTATACACAAGATCAGATTGATGAAATAAAATCAAGGAGAAGAGAAATTGATGAAATGGATAGAATGGAATTTGACCCTTCAAAAATTGTTCACCCAAATGCTGTTTATACTAGCAGACTTTTAGAACTTCCAGGAGACCTTAAATGACACTGATAAGAACAGTAGAATGTATAATACAAATGGTAATTCCATCATTATCAATTTTAAACATGATATTGTAATAAAATATCAGTTTTAACAATTATCTTTATATAATATCTCTTTATATTTATAAGTACCTTTTTATATTTATAAATTCTCACAAGTACATTTAGATACGTGAGATACGGATGAATTGCTAAATTAAGATTATAAAAAAACATTAAATATTTATTTATTAAATTTATAATTTGTTTATATAAATTAATACAATTTCTTATCCGATAACAGCTTTATTATAATAATAAATTAATATTAATAATAATAAATATATATTATTTTCACGCGGAAAATAAAAAATAAAAATCTAAATAGTAATAGAAAAAAATGTAACGTAAATAAAGCGGAATAAATAATAACTAGCGTTCACGTTTCACCAAGTTTTAATATTTTCTTTTTTTTCTATATATATATGAGCCGATATCATTTGGGGTTTTTTTTTTAAAAAAAAAATGTTTTTGACGTATATTGGTTTTGTTTCTTCAAGATTGATAGAATTAATTAAAAGAATTTTTGATCCGCCGAATTCTTGTAAAGAACCAGCTTGTGGTAACGAGAAAAGCATACAACTTGAAGAAGCAAAAAGATGTGATATTAATGATTTACAAATTCCTCATGAACAATTAAAATATATTGAAAAGATAGGCGAAGGGGGTTTTACAACCATATACAAAGCTACTTGGATAAAGGGTGAAAATTATATACATCCTAAGAACGACATAAGGCACAATAAAGATTGTACTGTTGCATTAAAACAATTACATGGCTCTCAAAAGATTTCCAAGGAAGTTTTAAATCAGGCAAGTTACTTTGTCTTATTTATTTTCTTGAGATTTTTGTTTTTACAAAAATATATTGCTAAAACGAATATATACATGTATAAATGTTATAGCTCAAAAATTATAAAAAATTTAATCAAATATATGGATTAACAATTGATCCATTTAAAAAAGAACTTATAATAATAATGGAGTATAAACGCGACGGAAATCTTTATGATTATTTATCTGTTGATTTTAAAAAAATACCATGGTTGGAAAAAATAAAAATTCTTAATTATATTAAAGGTTCTTTACAAAAAATCCATCAACAAAATCTCATTCACTGTAATCTTCACAGTGGCAACATCTTTCACAAAAAAAAACAACAATTTATGCCTACACATATTACAGATTTAATGTTGACAACTCTAGTCAAACCAATATCAACATCGTCATCATCATCAAATACAAATAATATATACGGGGTAATGCCATATATTGCACCTGAAGTTCTAAGAGGTGAAACGCATACAATGGCATCTGACATCTATAGTTTTGGGGTGTTGATGTCAGTGATATCAACAGGTCAGCAACCATTCAGTGATATCTCACACGATGGAACCCTTTGCTTTGAGTTGTGTGCTCTTTATTATTTCGTCTATCGCTTCATTATCGCTAGTCCATCCTTCAGTTAATAG
>CAUDNR010004578.1:133813-144733 GCA_958430865.1 Entrophospora sp. SA101 | reverse complement strand
GATCTCTTCCTTCCCCAAAAATTCAGTTTAATAAAGTTGAGAAACAGGACGTTTAGAAGTTACAGTTACGTTTCGTTTCGTTACGTTACGTTACGTTACGTTACGTTACGGTAACAGTAACAGTAACTTCTTTTACAAAAAAAAATAAAAAATAAAAAATAATAATAAATATATACATAAAAATATTATTTGTATTGAATAATTTGTGAGAAATATCATTTTTTATGTTTCAAATATACTTGTCGTCGGAATTCCATAATTACGGCAAATTCGGCATTACGTATTAGCCGTAAATGTTTTTCAGCATGAGACCTCAAAGTCATAAAAGTCGTAAACCGTAAATGCTGTTAATGCTGTAAATCCTAATACCATAATAGTACTGTAACACCTAATACTAGGTTGTTAATGGAACATAATGGGTTGGTTTGGGTTCATATTATTGTGGAGCAAGGGTTAACCCAACCAACCCGGTTAAATTTATTGGGTTAATACTCCATGGGTTGCTCCAGGTTACTCTGGATACTCGTGCAGATCACTCATGAGTACTACAATCAGTTGCAATTCAATTTTCATATGCTGCAATTAGTTGCAACTAGTCGCAATTAATTGGGGAGCCATATTTAGCAGACTACTTGAAGTTTATTTATTAATTAAATTTATTCAACAATTTATCCGAACTTTATCCATTTATTAATATTAATCAATTTGTTCAGTAAATGCTCAGTCATTTATCCGAGCTTTATCCATTTTATTAAAAAAACACGGAAATGGAAAAACACTAACCTCGGAGTAAATTTTTACAGGGCTATGAATCAGTGAAATGTCGATTCCCTTTAACTATTAAAAAACGGAGGAAATTATCTTACTACAAAAACATCCTCTACATCTCCATCACATGATAAAATTTTAAATAAATTTTTTTGGAAATATTTATTTTCTATTTCATTTTTGTTTGTTTTTGAAAAAGATCTAATTACACCTTTTCTCACATAAAGCACTTATGTCATCATTTTGTTTTTTTTAAAGTTTGAAGTTTTAAAAATAGTTTCGGAGTTCGAAATAATTTTATTGGAATAAAAGCTCAATCATTTGATGTAATACAGAAACTCCGATTAAAAATAATTATACGCTCGTTTTTGTTGTTATTTTTAATAAGTTACATAAACGTAAAAAACTTTTTTATATATGAAATACCTCACTCATCTCTACATCCCCAAAAGTAAACCTCTTTTTTTTCGATATTCTTAAAAAATAAATGTATAAATATTTTCCTTGACATTTGTTTCATAACTTAAAATAAAAAAATAAAAATTTTTATTGTACTAAATTATAGTACCATTTTTTTATATACAAAGTCGTCAATTAATGAAATTGAAACATTTTTCCTCCGCCAATCCTTATTTAGAGTTCACCGATTCATAGACGGATCGTCAATTGAAAATTTATGAATTTCCGAAATTTTTATTCACTAGAAGATCTAGATAAAATATGACAGCATCCTTTGACACAACCATGCCACAATGAATGCAAAAAACAACCCCGACAGTATTCTGACTAATATCTAGGTTGGCAACATCACCTGTTGTTCCATTGCAGATTTCTTTGTCTATGACCAACTATGTTTGTTATATTCTTAATTTGATGTTGATTATATTGGCTTAATTTTCAATTTAAAATAGTGTTGGTCACCAATAAAGTTGATGTCTGGAACTGTTTTCACATTTTCTGGGACGACAAGGCACAGGAAATCGTGGCTAATGCCTGTTCCCAGTCCTTTTCAATATTTGTTTACAAATTTTAGAAAAAGGACAGGCGCGGGACAGGTATTTTATGATAAAACATAGAAAAGGACAAGCGAAATCAAGGGACAGGTTGTGGCGAATGTGACTCTGTCCCCCGTCCTTTCTGCTTAAAATCTTTTATTTATTATATTGTAAAATGCGCAATATAAAATGTTTATTTAATATTAATAAAAAACACATAAATATTTATTTCTTTATATTATTTTTTGACTTGATCTGCTTGCTACAACGAACTTCTTGTTTAATTATGTTTAACAAAAAAAGGAATTTTCCCCGATCTGCAGATTAAGTAAATGAATTTGGATACGAAGTTCCGATTGGCTAATTTTTGAATTTCACCAAATTCACGCACAAGTAATAAAATTATCATCCTACATAATAAAATATTTTTGGAAACAGATTTTTTACTTTCGTTAGACGTTTGATTCAAAGAATCTGATTGGACTTTAGTTATTTTGATTCTTTGTAAAATCAAATCAAAATGGAATAATAGTATTGAAACTTTCTTTATGATTCAATTAAATAAATGTCAGTTGCTTTTTTTAAAATATATAAAAAGTGTAAACTAACATTGTTACAATTTTACAAATTTTTGTAAAATTTGTTTAGTTTAGAGATAAAAAAATTCAGGAATTAATTTTTATTATTATTCGTTTGAAATAGAGTTGTTGGTCGAAACGTTTTGAGCTTTGTCGAAACGTTTCGTCATTCAACATTTAGGCATGTCGAAAGTCTAAAGTGATGTCGAAAGCCTAAATTGATTGATCACATCAAAGTCCAAATTGATGTTGAAAGTCTAAATAATGTCAAAATGCCTAAATGTTATTGAAACAAAATGCCTAAATATTGTCAAAATTATAAAATATCTAAAACTGTTATTTACCATCTTCTCTTTGTAAATAATCTAAATAATCTTGTGATCTTAATACCTCTTCCATTATGAAATGTACATACTAAAAAATTTTTTAATTAATCATAATTATCAATATAAATTACAATAAAAACAAAAATCTATTTCCTTATAACATCTTGGGAATAATTTGCAAAAAAAATCACTAACTTTATATTTTTCTATGTTAAAGATTGAATTGAATGTTGGAAGAAATAATTAAATTTCCTTGGAGATCATGTGTTACAGTGAAGTTACATTGTATCAATGATAAAAGATGAACGCAATCGATATTTTTAGTGTATATACAATTAATCAGCTAATTTCAAACAAAAAAAAACCCGCATTATTTTATTATTATTAAAAAGTTGGCTCCCATTCTCAAATTACTAATACTAATATTATTGGTGGTTCAAATAGTCAGTTTTATGCATTAATAATTATTTAGAGACAAATATTTAGACTTTCGACATCAATTTAAACTTTCGACATCAATTTAGACTTTCGACATTTCAACACGTTTCGACATTACGGCAAATCAAGTGACCTTGTATTCGACAGTCGAAATGCCTAAATGTTTGTCGAAACTATACCTTTCGACTAACAACTCTAGTTTGAAAATTTCAAAGAGGAGATGGGGCCTTGGATCATCATAATTGAAGTAAAGTTAAATAAGTAGTATGACTATTTTAGGTATAGCAGAAGTTTTTTTATTATCCAAATCAGGTAAAGTAATTTTTATATGAATTATGGTATGCACGTCATATAAAGCGGCCTGAGTGGGTCATCATAATTGAATGACTACCCAACCCGAACCCGTAAAAATTTATAATTTGCAACCCGAACCGATTTGTACATAAAAAGTTTCAATCCAAACCCGAACTTGACCCGTTTTTTATTATAAATAAAAAGTATTTTTAAAAAAAAATTGCTTATAGAAATACTATCAATTATTTGTGGATTTAAATTTGAACAAATCTCATTAACTATAAGTCCGGCCACACTAAACTCTCTTTCGCTAGGTGCACTGGAAGATGCGGTTAAAAGATAGTAGGCAGTAAGCCTTGAAAGTCTTGGATAAATATGTTGATGGTCTTTCCACCATTCTAAAATATTAAAGTGATCATCTTTTTTTTACTATTATTGTTACAATCTGAAATTTTCCCCCAACCAACTTTCCAATTTGAGTAAGATTTATTTTTTCTAGCTTTTATCATATAATTTATGTGTAATCCTGCTATATCAATTTCTTGTTCTGATACATCTTTATGCATATATAAAGTAATTGATTTTGCACTTTCTTTATATGATTTTAAAATGTTAAAGTTTTAGATTATATTGATATTGATATGTAAAATTATTATATGCATATATAAACTTACTCATGTTTCCAGTAATTACTTTTTTCTTTCCAACTGTGTACTCTGAATTCCAATTATAATTAATCTACGCATTGATAAAAATGATAGTTAATAATAATAATATATAGTAATATATGTATATATATATATATTTATTTATATTATTATTACTATTAATTATATTATTATTTACCAAACATTTATCCTCATCATTTAAATATAGACAAATAACTCTATCACTGATTTTTTCAATTCCTCCTAAAACTCTAAGAGGGATAAAAACTTGCCCACCCTGTACCAAGTACAAAGCCAATTTTTGTTCTGAATATTTATATCGAAATTTTGGTAATCCAACAGATTTATTGTTATTATAAGATTTGTCTAGTTTGTTGGTTTCTTGAAATGAATCAATTTCTAGTAAAGCCAAGTGTAATTGAATAACTGGTGATTTTGCCTTCCATGAACATATATAACTTGCATATGGTTTATGAATTGGCATTTTTGTAATACTAGTATCAGAATCATTATTATTAATTGTTGTTGTTGATGATGATGATGATGATCTTGTTGTTGTTGTTGTTGTTGTGGATGAAGATGAAGATGACCTTTGATTGTAGAAAGCTTTTGTTGGTGGTGGTAGCTGTTGTTTTTGTGGTGGTGGTGGTGGTGGTGATGATGATGATGAAAATGATGAATATGACTGTTGATGATTTGAATGATAATAAAATTTTGGTAAATTGTAGTTGTTGTTATAATCCATAATATTACTGTCATGATAGTTAAGCTTAATATTAATTTTATTAATATTATCAATATTTAAATCATCATCATTATCATCATAATTATCTTTAATAATAATATTATTATTAATATTTGCTATAGCTGTTTCTTGTCCTTCTTTAACTATAGTTGTTACCTCATCATTTTCTTCTAATTCTTCTTGTTGCTGTTGTTTTTGTTGTTTCCCATCATTATTACCATTACTAATTTTGTAAATATAATTTTCTCTCTTTGCCTGTTAAAATTTTATTTTATTTTATTTTTTTCCCAAATATTGTTATTAAATAGACTATTATCATTATCATTATCATCATCATCAAAAAATACAAACCTCCATATTTTTCCTTTTTCAACCCTTTGGGAATTTTTTATTTTTTTTTTTGGAGATAAATTTTTATGCAATCACCACTCGCCACAAAATAATTTTATATAAGTTTTCTAACGCCACAATTGTATAACACATCGTCTTGACATGAAGAGTGTGAGCCAATATTTAAAAATGATAAAACTTTAGTATTTCTTGCTAATTTTGGAAATCTTTTGATTTTTTTCCCACGATACTTAATAATTGAACTCATAAAAAAAAGCCCATCAAACAATCTCTCGAATTTTTATAACGCCAGTATTAGAAACTTCAAAAAGAAAAAGTTGAAATTTTTGAATGCCCGCCCATCCAATCAAATTATTTAATTATTTGAAAAGTTTAATTAAATTTGGGGTGGGTGCTTGAATACAAATTCTGATTGGCTAATTTGAATTTCACGCGCGTGAATTTCAAAATTGACGCAGATTTCAAATTTCACGCACAACAGAAATATTTCATTTGAAAGTGATCTAAAATATTGGATCTGAATCTGATCAGAAATATCTTATTTTTATGAATTAAAGAAATTATTTTTTAAGGTTTAAGCGCTTCTTCGAGCACGCAGAGACAACCTAGATTTAGAGCAAGCGATACATTTCTGGCATGAGAATGAATTTTACAGACATAAGATGCTGGTCGGTGAGTTGTTGCTAAATTTTTATCATTAAAAATATTTGCATCGAAAAAAAAGATCAAAGCTCTTCTACATCAAAATTTGTCAACCCAACAAGCAATGATGTATGACGAAACTTTTGACTTTAGTAACTAAAGTATTGGCTAAAGGTAGTTTCTCATCAGGATCATTTTGAAGATTTGACTAAAGTAAAAGCCCTTGACGCAAGTAAACTATTTGATGTAAGTAGGAACACTTGATGCAAGTAAAAACGCTTGATACAAGCAGCAATAATGATAATGATAAAATATGATTATCAAAAGTGTAAAATGTGTGTCCCGAGGATGAATAAAGAATTATTATATCATTGTATGTATATTGCGTTATCAAAAATAAATATCATGGGAAGTTTACAAATGTTATATATAATTTGAATTAGAACTTTTACTACATATTTTTTACAAATTAAAACCATTCCTTTATTATTTTAAATTTTTGACTTTGAAGTTAGCTACACATAATAATAATACGCAAATAATATAATAATATGCTTGAACAGTCTTTGGTGTAGGTTGATCAATATTGGTACTTGGAACGACCTTTACATAGCACATAAGACAGATTTTGATGCATGTTTTAATTTTGTTTTCTATTTTCACACGAACTGCCTTTAAATCTTTTAAACTTTTTTGAGTGACTTCTTTTGCTCCGCATTTACTTTTTTTTTTTTTGCTTCGAAAAATTCATTGTTTATATTTAAAAAATGCAACAACTTGTTCATAAAACGAATGTAATATTTGTTTTTTATTATAAAAAATGTTTCAACATTACTTAATAGATTATCTAAATAAAATATGAGTTATACATCTAATGCCTATAAAATACAGTGTGTCTATTAATGTAGATTAATATATATACCAAGGCCACAAAAATTGGTTCGTTACTTATGGAAGGACGAAACTGAGTCTTGTTTGTGATTGATTTCATCTGAGTCTTGGAGCAATGAAACTAGGATCCGATGAATTTAGAAAATGTAACTGAATTAGTCAACAATGCTCATAGTGAAATGTGTTTTTTGTTATACTTGTAGGCCAAGAAGAAAGGTATAATAAATTTGATATATTTTTAAAAAATGAACGCCAACAATTTGATTTGCAACTTTTCCTCTATTTCCACTAACAACAACTGCCGCATTTATCATTGATTTTACCAATTATTATTAAAAGCAACAAGTCTAAACTCTGTCCGTGACGGGGGTATTTATTAATTTGCGGATCTTTTCGTTCGTCTTAATTTTTTGTCAAGTCAAGATACAACAATTCTTATAAAAACAATTATTTTACTTGATATGATATATAAAAATCAATAATTTCAATTGTACATGGACCGGTGTTGGTTAGTTTCAGTTTCGCCATAAGTCGAAATTGGTTTTGACTTTTGACTTTTGATTAGTTTTGACATATAACCTTTAATTTTAGTTTTGACTTTCGCCTCTTCAAAATAGTTTTGGCGACCAACACCAAGGTTGATTTAAATAAAAATAAAACAAAACTAAAACTCAAGGCATTTAAAATTTTTAGATAAATCCTTTGACACAACCATGTCACAACAAATGCAAAAACAATCCGATAGTATACTGATTAATATTTAGGTCGGCGACATCACCTATTGTTCCATTGCAGATTCCTTTGTCAATTAATTGAATACTAATACATGACACAAGCTTCCTGTTTCATTTTTGAATAAATTTTCGTATCGGTTGATTCCATATTAATGTTTATTATCAAGCTTGTTAACAGCTTCACTGATCCAAAATTTATCTTTTTCAGAACATTTTGTACATTTTGTCATCAATGATAGATGAGACACGTCTCGGGGCTGTTTTCATCCAACCTAACTACACCTTTACCATATCCTACCAAGAATTGACCTCCTCTAATTTGTTAAATATATGCATAATTATTGACATGGCGAAGGAATCAATGGTGTTTTTTTAGGTTTCTAAAGAATAAAACTTTTATACGGGAAGAAATATTGGTTTTTTTTTTTATATTAATTTAAAAAAATGAAAACTAAACATTGTTAGTTTCCAATCGTTTATATCAAATTAGTTGAAAATAATTTTTAAAGTAATCACAAGTAAATATATATAAAAAAAAATGAAATTTTTATTTGTTAAAAAGTATTTCAGTCGACCATGGATATGAGTTAGTTGTCATCAATTCTATCACTATTATTAATTCTATCGTTATTATAGGTAAAAAAAAAGATGTCAGCTGGTAAAGTAGTCGCAATACTTGGACGATAATTGGTGCAAAAAAAATATTATGAATTGATCACATGATTATGGTTTGCAAATCCATTATAGTGGTCTCTCCCTATATCGGTATTTTTTTGCCGAACAGAAGGACCGTTGTAGAGAGAGTGTGTTTAATGTGTTTATTGTTGGAATCTATGATAAATTTTGATCTATATATCTATCTATAAGTTTTGGATATACAAATTTATTAATATGCGTTTAAAACCTTAAAGGGAAATATTTCTTGTTGGTAATGATGTTTGACAAAATGTTGCCAAAGTTGTAAAACTATCACGTCAAATTCGCTGCCATTAAGTCAAAAATGACGCAAGTAAAATTGCTTTAAAGCGCTCACAAAAAAAATTATGAATGAATATTCCAAGGTTCTTTTAATATTTTTCTTGTGTATCCCAATCTCTTTGTTTCATCAGTTGTTCTCAAGGAGCTAAGTTTTTCTTTTGCTAAGACATGCTCGTGATAGTTAAAATCATCAGTACTTTATGTTCTAGGTCAACTAAATTTTAATTATTATTATCAAATTACTGTGTAAATAATTATGAAGCTTTTATAATAATAATCCCATCTTTTATCTTTATTGTATTAATTGATAACTCGCAGAGGATAATTAAAATAAAACTCTGATAGAATCATTATTTTTATTAAATAAAATTAATCATTAAAAATAGTGTTTTTATTTTCTTTGTTTAAAGCGCTTTGATAAAAGCAACAAGTGTAGTTAGTGCCTTGGTAAAAGGTAACCAATCATGGCGCTTTGGTAAAAAGTCACATTTATTTGCTTTTGTGAGCAAGCAAGCAAGTTAGGTTTAACGTTGGTTAAATAGTAAGTGTTAACAATTATTAGTAACATAATTTGCTTTGGTGAGTAAGCAAAGGTTAGGGTTAACGTGGTTAAATGGTGGGTGTTAATGAAGCATCGTCCAAAGGTTAATTGGAAATACTGGTAATGTTATTGTAATTGTAAATTTAAGGCTGTTAAACAAGCTACTTGAGTTGTTTTGCAAGTAAACCAAAGCGAGTTCAATAAATGTAAACAAATAAATCAATCACAGCGAATAAAAAGAAATTTATAGAAGCCCTTGAGATTTGTAAAGGGCCGTCTTTATTTATTTACAGTTATTTGGTACCATTAAGTGTGCTCACAGATTCGTCTAAGTACAAGAAAGAGGGAACTAAAGTAAATCTGTAAACTAATTAATTGACAAGTACTGAATTATTTGAAATTAACTGACAAGAGTAGCCCAAAAGTCAGGCCATCATTGTTGATTAACCGAAACGACCCACAATTTAAGAATCAAAAAGTTTATTATTCAAAACATTATTTATAATTTAGATTTAAGAAATAAAATAAAGATAAAATAAGAAGTCAAATAATTATTACAAATAATTCATAGTGGAGATTAAATTGGTCATTCATTGGTTCCTTCTTTTAATTATTAGAATCAGGTGCAATCAATGTAAATAAAAAATATTGTTAGTAATAATTAATGAATAGTTCTAATTAATTAATTAATAATAAAAATTTTATTCACCTTCAACATTTAAGAGAAGAGAGCTAAGACCAAGACTATTCAATGAACTATCATTACTTGTATAAATTTTCAAGCTTTTTGATTTAGTAATCTCTTCATCTAATATTCTACTTGTATGGTATGCACCTGGGTGTGATTTGTGTGCTTGTTGCGAAGCACCACTATTATTATTTTTAATAATTTCTTTACGTTAATTATCTCTAGCAAATCGATAAAGCTCTCTACTAGTTGGTCTTTTTGATGGATCCACATCCCAACACCTCTGCATCATTTGCACATAATCATCAGGCATTTCAGGTAATATTGGTGGTCGTAAACCTTCTGTACATATATCAAAAATCAAACAATGATTGTGAGCTCTGTCATCAAATGGTGAATGACCTGCAAATATTTCCCACAATAACATCCCAGCACTATAGATATCTGATTCTTTGGTGTTCTTTTTGCCTCCAAGTACTTCGGGTGCAACATATGGTACAATTCCATAGACTTTATCGGATGATTTTTCATCAACTGGTCCACATAATCCCAAATCTGTAATAAAACATCTACCACCTTGCACAAGTATATTACCACTATGTAAATCACAATGGATTAAATCCTTTTCATGTATATCATCTAATGCATAACATAAATGATAAAATATTCCAATTCTGTCTTTTAATGTTAAATTTAAATGATTTTTTTGTAAATAACCCCTTAAACTTCCCTCTGAAGCATAAGATAAAACTATTGCATAATTTCCATTATCTGGGAATTTGGTTACACCATAGCAAGGATTAATCATGTGTGATTTAATTTTATAATAATTCATTGCCTGAAATTGAATAAAAAAATCAATTAGTATTGTATAATACAGTATTGTTTTAATGACAACTACCAACCTCATCAAAAAAGCCTTTTCCTGGGTTACTTGAATCATTTAAAATCTTTAATACTACTAATTCCCCTCTACCTCCAAGATAATTAAATTCCTTTTTATTTTCGTCATAATCAACTATTCTTCCTCTTATCCATGTAGCAGCATAAATTGAACTAAATCCACCTTCTGTCAACTTTGTTATATCATCAAATTGCTCAAAAGGTATCCATTCTAAAATGAAGTTTGGCAGAGATGATTTCATTTGAGATTGTTGAATAAAGTTATCAACTATGTTATTTCCAGAAGTCCAAGTGGTGAAAAGACTCTGTAATTGTAAACTAATACAACCTTCACAGAACCTATCAGAGTATTTTGTCAATTTACACTTGTTACATTCTTT